>KQ999362.1:75358-96570 GCA_001598015.1 Dorcoceras hygrometricum | reverse complement strand
GCGGATCCGGACCAATCCCAACACCCCTAGGTATCACTGATAGTGCCTGCAAGAACCAGTTGGTCGTGGTTAGCGTACAGTACGGTCCTTTCAATCCATATATCCCGATCAGATCAACGGCCATTGGTAAATCGAGAGTCGCTATAGATCCGATAGCTATGCATACATCTTGGAGATCGAATAGTGACATCGCGAGTGTAACTAGGTAAACACATTTACCTAAAACACTTCTAGTACTCTGGCCAGAGATTTATACACTATTATCCCCTCAGATAGCATAGGATATCCACGCATGTCTGCGAGCGGTGAATCCTCGACAACGATGCATCGACTCCTACATGCATTGGGTTCTCACCCAATCCCCACGCCTTATGACCCCAAGTGAGTCGGCAAACGGGTCAAAGTGAGACGCCTATCATGTAGAGTCTCAATGACGTTTCGAGTCGTGAGGACTAATCAGTACAACCAAGACCTCGGACTTATCCACTCGACCAATGGTAACCACTTGGAAAGTCCGAAGGAGGGTAGTTCGATAGATCACCAGGTCACTATCTATCTGCATGCTCAGAACATCACAATGTTCCCTACCAATGAAACATGGTACTTCGCATCGCAGATACTAGTCTCTAACTCGGGCGGCCTTATCCTCATTTTGACGGCCCAATCGACTGGGAACTTGTTCAGAATACACAGTGACTATTAGATGTGTTTCATGATAGCCGTCATACCCACTATCACATCTAACATACACTTAAGTGCATTCTAGGTCTTTACTCAACGCAATTGTAAATCATCATACAAACAATGAAAGTAAAGAGTGCCATATAAGTAAATGCGAATATCATATATAAAGATTGTCATATACAAGAGTCTATAAACCCACACGCCACAAGTTGGCTAGTTGGGCATCTACTCTAACACTTCTGGATCAATTCAAAGCTGCTACAATGTTCTTATCCAGCTCGCATCTTTCCATACCAGCTTAGCTCTATGGATACCGATCGAGTGCACCCCATTTACAGATTCTTCCTCTGCTCCAGTGTGCACGGGTCACTTCGAGCTCGTCTAGCCTCTCATTAAAACAGCTCGGATCTGCACTTGAACACCACACTTGTACGCTACACTTGATCTGCGCTTGAACAGTTCTGCTCTTCACTGAACCTCTCTGCACTTGATCTCTGGACTGCTCTTGTATCAAGATGGTAGACCATCTTGATGTTCCTTGCACCCTACCCATCAGTGTTGTACCAGCTCGAGCATCCCCTCGTTGTTCCATCATAGACATCTTTAACTGTTCCAGCTTGGGCGTCCCCTTACTATTCCAGTCTGGATATCCCCCTGTCTCCTTAACCAAGTGCACTGCACATCGCACGCAAAACATTAGTATCATATAACAGATTTTGTGTGAATCAAACTTATATTATGATCTGTAGAAACAGATCCAACAGTATGAAACAAGCTCCGAGATCTTGGTATGATACTTTGTCCAAATTTTTGATTGAGCATGATTTTTTTATTGGTTCTATAGATAAGACTTTATTTAAGTTTTTTAAAAATGATCATGTCTTATTAGTACAGATCTATGTTAATGATATTATCTTTGGCTCGACTAATCTCAAGCTTTGTGATAAATTTTCCAAGCTGATGCAGGACAAGTTCAAGATGAGCATGATGGGGGAGTTGACATTTTTTCTTGGATTACAATTGAAGCAGCTTGATGATGGCATCTTCATCAATCAATTGAAGTACACAAAGGAACTTCTAAAGAAGTTCGGGATGGAAAAATGCTCTTCAGCAGCTACTCCGATGAGTGCTTCAATAAATCTGGATAAAGATGAAGCTGGAACTGCCGTTAACTATGTATCGTGGTATGATTGGATCTCTCTTGTACCTTACTGCAAGAAGACCGGACATTATGTTTGATGTCTGTATGTGTGCTAGGTTCCAAGCTGATCCAAAATAGTCTCACTATATAGCAGTTAAGCGTATTTTAAAATATCTTAAGGGCACTCAGAACGTGGGTCTTTGGTATCCCAAAGACTCAAGTTTCAATTTAATTGGTTATAGTGATGCAAATTACGTAGGTTGAAAGAATGATCGGCATAGCACAAGTGGGAACTTGCCAGTTTTTGGGTGACAGATTGATTTCGGGGTTTAGCAAGAAGAAGACATCAATCGCAACGTCCACAGCTGAGGCAGAGTACCTAGTAGTTGGGAGTGGTTGTGCTCAGATCCTATGGATTCAACATCAAATTAGGGACTACGGCGTTGATGTAGCTGAAGCACCCATCTTCTGTGACAACACAAGTGTGATAGCCATCACTCAGAACCCTGTGCTGCATTCCAGAACCAAGAACATTGACATAAGGCATCACTTCATAAGAGACAACGTGCTGAAGAAGGACGTTCGGGTGGAGCATGTTCCAACAGATTAGCAAGTAGCTGATATCTTCACGAAGCCTCTATCGGACGCTAAGTTTTCTTATTTTAGAGATATTTAAGGTCTCTTAGATATGTCTTAATATTGTTTTGTATGCACTTTTTCATGGAGAACAAAGTAATTCAAACAGATAATACCATTAGTCCTCTGTTTGTCTCCGAGGTGTTCAGCTCCGTGCTGAACTGGTCCAGCTTAGGGATATATACAGTGCGATATTATCACGGTGTTTGAATTAATGTTTCTGTGTTGATATAGTAATATTGAAAGGTTGAGATTATTTTGTTGTTTTAAATTCCTTTTAAAATCGTACGGTCATCCTCTTAGAATTTCAAATGTCTTTCAAATCTGAGGATGACACATGTCCACTTAAACCATTCACTCTCATCGTTCGTACATATTAAACCCTTGGTTTTCTCTGTCGTAACTATTTCCAATTCAAATCTGTTGATCTCTCTCGCTAATTGAACCTGAACTGAGATCTGAGTTAAACCAACATCTCTTCTACTTAAGGCATCAGCTACTACGTTGGCTTTACCTGGGTGGTAACTAATCACACAATCACAATCATTAACCAGTTCGAGCCATCTTCTTTATCTCATGTTAAGCTCTTTCTGGGTAAAGAAATACTTAAGACTTTTGTGATCGATAAAGATTTCGCATTTCTCCCAGTAATGATAGTGCCTCCAAATCTTAATGCAAAAACCATTGCTGCTAACTCCAGATCATGCGTAGGGTAATTCTTCTCATGAATCTTCAGCTGTCTGGAAGCATAAGCAATTACTTTTCTATCTTTCATCAAAACATCACCCAATCCTGTCTTTGAAGCATCGGTATAAATTGTGAAGTTTCCTTTTTCTGATGGAAAAGTCAAAACAGGGGCTTCTATCAAAGCCTGCTTTAATCTCTCAAAGCTGAATAGGCATTCTGGAGACCAATTATACTTAACATCCTTCTTGGTCAATGACGTTAAAGGGACAGCTATTTTGGAAAATCCCTCTATAAAACGCCGATAATATCCTGCAAGACCTAAGAAACTATGAACCTCAGATACGTTCTTAGGTACAGGCCATTCTTGAACTGCTTCTACTTTGGAGGGATCTACCTCTACTCCGTTCTTTGAAATGATATGACCAAGAAACGCTACCTGCTCCATCCAGAATTCACATTTACTAAACTTAGCAAATAATTGCTTAGTGCTCAAAATCTGCAACACTAATCGGAGCTGATTAGCGTGCTCTTCTTTACTCTTAGAGTAAATGAGAATGTCATCTATAAAAAAATTACGAATCTATCTAGAAAAGGTTGAAAAATTCTATTCATTAAATCCATAAATACAGAAGGCGCATTAGTTAACCCCAATGGCATTACTAAGAATTCGTAATGGCCATAGCGTGTTCTAAAGGATGTTTTATACACATCTGTGTCCTTCACTCTAAGTTGGTGATATCCAGATCTGAGATCATTCTTTGAAATACAGCAGCTCCTTTAAGCTGATCAAATAAATCATCTATTCTAGGGAGTGGATATTTATTCTTAACAGTTAACTTATTCAAGTCCCTATAATCTATACAAAGACTCATACTTCCGTCCTTCTTATTAACGAATAAAACTCGAGCTCCCCACGGCGATGTACTAGGGCGGATGAAACATTTATCCAATAAATCTTAGATCTGATCTTTCAATTCTGATCTTTCAATTCCTTCATCTCCTTAGGAGCAAGTCTGTAAGGCGGCTTATAAATTGGAGCATCTCCCTACCAATAGTGAATTCCAATTCCCGATCTGGTGGTAAACCGGAAATATCATCTGAAAGACGTCTGGAAATTCATTCACTACTTCAACGTCTTCAAATTTTATTTTCTTATTTTTCACTACTGATAAAGTACTAACTAGAAATCCTTGATATCCCTTCTTTAAGTATTTCTGAGCTTTCAAAGCTGATTTCAACTTAGGAATTCTATCGCATCTACCAGCTTGAAACAAAAATGATTTCTCGCTGGGTGGTTTAACCTCAACAGTTCTTTGTTTAAAATCTATAATTGTTCCATACATAGTCAACCAATCTATTACCAATATTAAATCGAATTCTATCAGGGGTAATACTATCAGATCTGCATAAACAATATTCCCCTGCAGTTTAAGTTCTACATTGCGAAAAACATTATTAGTAAATAAACTATCTCCCAAGGGAATGTTCACACAATATCCTATTTCTAATACTTCTGGTTGATACAGTAATTTCTTATCAAAATTCATTGATATGAAAGAATGTGTTGCACCAGAATCTAGCAAAGCTAAGTTAGGCATACTGGCAACAACAATTTTACCTGTAACAACCGAAGAATCTGGTTGAGCTTGATCATATGTCATCGCATAAGCTCTACTGGTGATGAGTTGCTTGTTCTGAGGACATGTCTTGATTATGTGACCTGGCTGGCCACATTTATAACACACATTCTGGCCAAAATGACACTGGACCAAATGATTCTTCTGTTGGCGCAGCGGCGGATCCGGATCCCGCTCCCGGGGCGCAGCGGAAGATTTCAAAATTTTTGCACCGGGAACGATCAATACATAATAATAATAGCAAATAAACATATATAGGATGTTTGATTTGGTACCTTGCTGGCGTCTAGGCGCCTGGCTCCGACCAATTTCACGAGGAAATCTAGCTGTATCCCTGAACCATTGAGGGTCACACAAGTACTGGATTCCCGATTCCCGCACGGAAACTGAGCTCAGTGTGTTGAGCATAGGAGGAGGATTTTAGGGAGTGCGACTTCCTAAAAGTCAACAGGGGTCAAATTGCGATTTCCCAAAGTTGAGGGGCTAAACTGTAATTTTGGACTAGGTGGTCTGAAAAATTGTTTTCGCATCATAATACTCAGTTTTTAAACTGTGTTGATCGGTCCGATCTGATCGACGATCGGGATTATGATGAAGCCACGGTGATTTAAATGAACCGAATGTTCATATGGACCTGGGCTTGACCCAAGTCCATTGGGCCGGTTCAAGCCCATGTATGATTTTAAATACAAGACTTTGTCTAGGGCAACTAAACACAACATCAACACACCAAACCCTAGCCTCCAAGCTTTGAGGTGCCGCCCCCTCCTCTCCATAAGCCTCACGGCCTCCGGCCACCTCTTGCGCCGCCGCCGCCGCCCGCCGCCCGTGATCACGTGATTGGACTTGTTCCGACCAGCGTGACGAGGAGATTTCCGTCTGTGCCAAATTCGTCATGCCTTCTAGTGCAGGCTGACGAAGGACTCGTGTTTCCGATCGTGGACCTGATTAGGAGGATCTACCGCCGCCTACATTTGAAGAGCCAGATTCCCTGTGAATTTGGTTGGAGCCAGGCGCCTAGACGCCAGCAAGGTAACATTTGATAAACATCCTATGTATGGTTTATTTAATTGATTTGATGTATTGAACTTTTTTCGGGGCAATTTTAAACTTCCGCTGCGCCCCCGGCAAACGGGATCCGGATCCGCCACTTTCTCCAACAGTGGTATCAGAGCCAAGGCTCGGATCCTTCAATACATATTGTGCCATATTGCATCAGATTTCGAACTTTTCAAAATCAGAAACAAAAAAAAAAAACGGCGGCAGTTTAGCTGCCTCACGCAGGCACTGTAGCTGCCTCACGCCGGCACTGTAGCCGCCGCAAGCCGGCACTGTAGCTGCCGCACGCTGCTCGTGCGCCGGGCGCCGCCTTGCGGTCACCGTCCGGCGTACCCGAGGCGGTGATGCGACGGCTGTTCTGTCTTCTAGGTTATGTTTCGGGCCTGTCCCGGGCAGCCCATGAAGTTTTCGGGCCAATATTTGAAATTGGGCCAATTTTGGTTGGACCAAAATTGATTTTGAAATTTTTGAGATTTTAGGCCTAAAATTGTTTAAGCCCAATTTGATGCAATTAAAATTAACAAAATGTGATTTTATTTATAAAATATGATTTTATAATTAAAATGTGATTTTGTTGGAAATTATCAAATTTGATTTGATTATTTAATTTATGTCAATTAATTGGATTGATTGCTGTTTGGGATGATCGAGAGCCGTGCCCAATGTGTTAGGTGTATGATCTAGGTTTTGCGATTTTGGTTGTAAATATTGTTGATATATCATTTATAAAGTGGTCCTGGTTTATGGCCCGTTCCCACCCCTTAAAATGTATCCCAATGTGTCATGGATATTTAATTGTAAATATTAGATTTAGTGGGAGGACATTTGAAGATGGTGGCGATGATGATCAAAGATATTTAAGACCGAAGATCTGTAAAATCGGATGCTATTGTAATAGGATTGCATTGCATACTGCATTTCACCTAGGACTGGACCCAGGTCCGTGATTGGCAACCACGGACCGCATAGCTCTCGCGATCGATCATCCCAAAGTTTATATATATGCGATATATGTTAGTTGAATCCACATGTTAAATTATGATTTAATATTTATGAGACCAAATTTTCAAAATTAAAATCCCTCGTTTTAAATGCGATTTAAAACTGATATCTAGATTAAAAGTTTATTCGATAAACCAAGGAAATTTAAATTTGTTTAAATTCTCCTACCTTCTATCAACAATGAGTGTACGTCGATGCTACCCGTATACATGGCCCGGCTCATATTATTGAGGGGGTTATGTATGCCGGAAAGCTGTACACGTCATTGACACTTGCTGTGAGTTGGTTGGAACTCCCTTTAACGTTGGCTCATATTATTGGGGACGTTAAGGGGACCGTCCTTCACGACTCAACATTTATGGGTCATCTTGACACGTGATAGTAATCGACGTCATATTATTGGGCCTTTACTGGACGTGAGGTAAATACATGGAGGTTGCACCGGTTGCAATTGGACTCTACCTTTTGAGGGTCATGGTTGGCTCATATTATTCGGGACCATGATCGCTTGATTGGACTCTGTGTACCCACTAAGGAAACTTGCTTTCTCGATTTCAATAGAGGGTGGTGAAATCGTTAAAATAGTAGGAGGGTAATTCATAAAACTTAATGACCTTGTTTTATGTCTTAGCGTTTTTCATAAATAGTTAGTAATGCATGTCTGTTTTTCTTCAGTATAAACTGCTTATAAAATGTCTTCGATCAAAAATCCACTTGCTGCTATACTGGATAGCAACAAGTTCACTGGTCTGAACTACCAAGACTGGCTTCGAAACCTCAATATTGTATTGGCTTCGAAGAAACTTCTCTACACGTTAGTGAAGAGCCCTCCGAAGTAAGCCCATGCCGACGTCAGCCCTGAGGAGCTGACTACGCTTAACAAATGGTGGGATGACGAGCTTAAGACTCGATGCTATATGATGGCATCGATGTCAAACGAAATGCAGCGGCGCTATGAGAAGACGGTGTATGCTGCTGACATACATCTTCATCTCAAAGAGCTGTATGGGGAGAACTCTCGACATGAGAGGTTCACCACTGTCAAGGAGCTTATGACGAGCCGCATGCACGATGGAACTTCGATCCACGAGCATGGGGTTCGTATGATTGAGCTCATTGAAAAGTTGGTGGGCCTTGATATCACACTTCCACATGAGCTGTCTGTGGATTTGCTTCTCCTCTCACTCCCCGCTGCATTCGACCCCTTTGTGGTCAACTTTAACATGAACAAGCTGGAAGCCACCCTTGAAGAGGTGGTGAACATGCTTTTAGTGTTCGGACCATAAAGAAGAACAAGCCCGTCCTCCTTATGGGCTCTTCTTCCTCTGCGAAGAAGGGGCCCAAACGCAGGGTAAGAAGCGTTCTGCCTCTGCAAAGGAGGAAAAGCCCACCAAGAAGCCCAAGGCAAAGGCTTCCAAGCAAAACAAGACTGAGGATGTTTGCCACCACTGCCACAATCCTGGGCACTGGAGGAGGAACTGCAAGGAGTACCTCGAGCAGTTGCGAACTGTGAAAGGTATGTTCTATATCGAAATAAATATGTCTCTAAATTCGACTTCTTGGGTACTTGATACCGGATGTGGATCCCATATCTGCAATGATTTGCAGGTGATGACAAGAAGCCGACGTCTTAGAGAGGATGAGACCCACTTGAGGCTGGGCAATGGAGCAAGGGTTGCTGCAGTAGCTATAGGAGATGTTTATTTATTTCTGTCTTCAGATTAAGTTGTTATTGAGAAACGTTTTATTTGTTCCCGAATTAATAAAGAACATTATTTCTGTTTCTATGCTTAATAGTGATGGATATTCTTGTGTTTTTGCTAATTCGATTTGCAATATATACAAGAATGAATGTTTGATTGGTATTGGGAAACGAGAAAACGATTTATACACCTTAAAAGTAAAAGAAGTTCCAACTCACGATGTGGAAACACATACAACAACAATTAAAAGGAAATGCGATAGCTTGAACCCATCACAACTTTGGCACGCTAGGCTAGGTCATATTTCCCTAAGTAGGATGAACAAATTGGTTAGGAGTGACATGTTTGATTTGTCAGACATTAACTCCCTACCGAATTGTGAGTCTTGTCTCAAGGGAAAGATGACTAAACAACCCTTCAAGGGCAAGCCTGAACGTGCTCAAGGTCTATTGGATTTGATCCATACTGATGTGTGTGGTCCACTTAGTATTGGTACTAACTACGGTCACACATACTTCATCACCTTTACCGATGATTACTCTAGGTATGAGTACTTGTACTTAATGAAGCACAAGTCTGAATCCTTTGAAAGGTTCAAAGAATTAAAGGCTGAAGTAGAAAATCAGTTAGGGAAAAGTATTAAAGCACTTCGATCCGATCGAGGTGGTGAATACTTAAGTGCTGAATTTCAAGACTATCTTAAAGAGAATGGGATTCTCTCACAGTGGACCCCTCCGGCCACACCACAGCTCAATGGTGTGGTGGAGCGTCGTAATCGAACCCAGATGGACATGGTTCGATCTATGATGAGCTTCACTGAACTTCCTACCTCGTTTTGGGGCTATGCGCGCGAAACGACGGTAATGTTGTTGAAAAATATCCACACCAAGGAAGTTGATAAGACTCCATATGAGATATGGATGGGCAAAGCCGCCCAAATACTCATACATGAGGATTTGGGGATTTCCTGCTTACGTGAAGCAGACAGTGGGAGATAAGCTGGATACTATATTCATCTTATGCTACTTCATTGGGTATCCAAAGAATTCCATTGGATACTACTTCTACTATCCCAATGAAACAAAAGTGTTTGTTTCTAGAAATGCCACCTTTATGGAAAGGGAATTTCTACTCGATAGAAAAGGCAAGATAGTAGATCTCGAAGAGGTTCGAGAACCGTCTAAAGTACCAAGTGAGTCTCCCACACCTCCAGAGCCAGTACCACAAATGGTCGCACCTAGGAGATCCGAAAGGGTTCCTAGGGCTCCTGAAAGATATGGTTTCCTCCTTTAAGATGATCAAAACGATCAAGTTATTGGATGTGATCCAAGAACTTTCAAGGAGGCAATTTCCTATGCTGATTCTATTTTATGGCTTGAAGCAATGCAGTCTGAAATTGACTCGATGCATGCGAACCAAGTTTGGACTCTTGTTAATCCTCCCAAAGGAATTGTTCCTATTGGGTGCAAATGGATATACTTCGGGCCTGATGGTAAGGTATTGACCTACAAGGCTCAACTGGTCGCAAAAGGTTACACTCAAAGGCAAGGTATTGAATATGATGAAACCTTTTCACCTGTCGCAATGTTCAAGTCAATTAGAATCCTACTTGCCATAGCTTCATGGTACGACTATGAGATATGGAAAATGGATGTGGAAACTACGTTCCTCAATGGAAACATTAAGGAAGAGATCTATATGACACAGCCTGAGGGTTTCACATCTGTAGGAAGTGAGCATAAAGTATGCAAACTTCAGAGATCGATCTACGGTCTCAAACAAGCATCGAGGAGTTGGAACCTGAGATTCGATGAAACAATTAAGGAATTTGGTTTCATCAAGAATCCCGAGGAGCCATATGTATATAATAAAGTAGTTAAAAGCGCTGTGACATACCTTGTACTTTATGTTGATGACATTCTACTCATTGGGAATGATGTAGGAATGCTGCAGTCAACTAAAGTGTGGTTGTCTAGTAGATTCTCGATGAAGGACATGGGTGAAGCATCCTATATTCTTGGAATATAGATCTATCGGGATAGATCGAAAAGGAAGCTCGGACTCACCCAAGCTACCTACATCGATACCATACTTAAGCGGTTCTCTATGGAAGAGTCCAAGAGAGGACACCTACCTATGTGCCACGGGGTCGATCTATCTAAGTCTATGTGTCCGAAGACTGATGAGGAGATAGAGAGTATACACGTGTGCCATAGGCCTCGGCAATAGGTAGTATTATGTATGGCATGATCTCAACTAGACCAGATGTCGCATATGCTCTTAGTGTCACGAGTCGCTACCAGGCCAACCCCGGCCAAATGCATTGGAAGACCGTGAAAGATATTCTTAAGTACTTACGAAGGACTAAGAATATGTTCATGGTCTATGGGGGTGTGAACTGAAATTGGAAGGCTACACTGATTCTAGCTTCCAATGCGACGTGGATGATTCGAAGTCTACCTCTGGATTTGTATTCATGCTCAATGGTGGTGCTGTCTCTTGGAAGAGTTCCAAGCAAGACACCATCGTGGATTCAACCACTGAGGTTGAGTACATCGCAGCATCAGCTGCTGCTAAAGAGGCGGTTTGGATAAGGAATTTCGTCCAAGAATTGGGCGTAATCCCTGATGGAGTTGGTCGAGTCCTGGTGTACTGCGACAACACGGGTGCTGTTGCGCAAGCAAAGGAGCCTAGGTCTCACCAAAGATCCAAACATATACTGAGGAAATACCACATAATACGGGATATTGTGGCTAGAGGTGACATAGCAGTCGAGAGAGTCGCCTCTGCAGACAACATTGCTGATCCACTTACGAAGCCCTTGCCAGGACCGTTGTTTGAAAAACATCGCGAAACAATGGGACTGCGTCTGATGAGTAGTTGGCTATAGGGCAAGTGGGAGATTGTTAGAGTAGATGCCCAACTAGCCAACTTGTGGCGTGTGGGTTTTATTGACTCTTGTGTATAACGATCTTTATATATGATATACGCATTTCTTTATGGAATTCTTTATTTTCATTATGTTATAATGTTAATAATTGTGTTCGATAAAGACCTATAATGCAGCATAGTGTATGTTAGATGTGATAGTGGATATGATGGCTATCATGAAACACATCTAATAGTCATTGTGTATTCTGAATTCGTTCCTAGTCGATTGGGTCGTCAAAATGAGGATAAGGCCGCCCGAGCTTTAGACTAGCATCTGCGATGTGAAGTACCATGTTTCATTGGTAGGGAACATTGTGATGTTCTGAGCATGCAGATGGATAGTGACCTGGTGATCTATCGAACTACCCTCGTTCGGACTTTCCAAGTGGTTACTATTTGTCGAGTGGATAAGTACGAGGTCTTGGTTGTACTGATTAGTCCTCACTACTCGAAACGCCATTGAGACTCTACATGATAGGCGCCTCACTTTGACCCGTCTACAGACTCACTTGGGGTCATTAGGTGGCGGGATTGGGTGAGTTCCCGATGCATGTAGGACTCGATGCTTCGTTGTCGAGGATTCACCGCTCGCTTATATGCGTGGATATCCTATTCTATCTGAGGAGATAATAGTGTGATGAATCTCTGGCCAGAGTACTGGATGTGTTTTAGGTAAATGGGTTTACCTAGTAACACTCGCGATGTCACTATTTGATCTCCAAGATGTATGCATAGTTATCGGATCTCTAGCGACTCTCGATTTACCAATGGTCAGTGATCTGATCGGGATATATATGTTAAAAGGACCGTACTGTATGCTAACCACGACCAACTTGTTCTTGCAGGCACTATCAGTGATACCTAGGGGATCATGGCGTGATGTTGCTAGGTGCTTTACCATGATCCGATGGGCAAGTCCGAAATTGTGATTTCGGAGTCACAATGGTTGTGGGACCACGGCTAGCTCTATCCCTGAACCATTGAGGGTCATACAAGTACTGGATTCACGATTCCCGCACGGAAACTGAGCTCAATGTGTTGAGCATAGGAGGAGGATTTTAGGGAGTGCGACTTCCTAAAAGTCAACAGGGGTCAAATTGCGATTTCCCAAAGTTGAGGGGCTATACTGCTATTTTGGTCTAGGTGGTCTGAAAAATTGTTTTCACATCATAATACTCAGTTTTGGAAACTGTGTTGATCGGTCCGATCTGATCGACGATCGGGATTATGATGAAGCCACGGTGATTTAATTGAACCGAATGTTCATATGGACCTGGGCTTGACCCAATTCCATTGGGCCGGTTCAAGCCCATGTATGATTTTAAATACAAGACTTGGTCTACGGAAACTAAACACAACATCAACACAACAAACCCTAGCCTCCAAGCTTTGAGGTGCCGCCCCCTCCTCTCCATAAGCCTCACGGCCGCCGGCCACCTCTTGCGCCGCCGCCGCCGCCGCACCACCGCCCGCCGCTGGTGATCATGTGATTAGACTTGTTCCGACAGCGTGACGAGGAGATTTCCGTCCGTGCCAAATTATTCAGGCCTTGTAGTGCAGGATGACGAAGGACTCGTGTTTCCGATCGTGGACCTGATTAGGAGGATCTACCGCCGCCTACATTTGAAGAGCCAGATTCCCTGTGAATTTGGTTGGAGCCAGGCGCCTAGACGCCAGCAAGGTCCTGCGGTCCTTGTTCTGGAAGGCTTGAAGTTTCAATTGTCGTTCATCTTCAATCACCTTCCAATCCTGCTCGGCACGCAGAGCTTTATTCAAAGCTGCTCTATAGCCAGCTGGTTCTGCAAGCCTAACGTCATGCCTTATCATTGGCTTCAACCCATTGATGAAATGCCTAAGTTTCATCTCTGCATTCGTTCCTATTAAAGAACAAAGTAACATCCTCTTTCAAACTTGCGGATGTAATTCCGTATTGGCATACCTTCCTGCTTAAGAGTTAAAAACTCATTCTACAGCTCTTCCCTCACATCCACTGTAAAGTACTGTCATAAAACACATGTTTGAACTCTTCCCAGGTGAGCGTTGCCAAGTCTACATTCAACTTGGCTCCCTCCCACAAGATCATAGCATTTCCTCTCAGCATATCTATTGAGCATCGAGGTCTCTCCTGATCTGTCAGGTGTAAGTAATCAAAGACAACTTCTATCGATTTGATCCAGCTTTCAGCTACCAGTGGATTCGTTGAACCACAAAATCTTGAGGTCGTTGTCTTCTAAACCTCTCCTGTGGGTCTTCACGACCAACTATTCTTCCCATTTTTTGACCACTCCCTAGACTGGTTTGATCAACTAGACGTTCTAGTAGTTGGGCCATGCTAGCTAGGACAGGGTTATTTCTATCGATTTCACCCTCTCCTTCTATTGTTCCTCTTCTTCCTCTACCTCTTCCTGCCATTATCTGTAAGGGTAACCCAAATTCACCACAATACTATTATGAGAGATTACTATATGCTTTTCATGAAATAAAACTCACAGATAGTAGAAGCGGCTGGCGAGAACTGTCTCAGACTTGAAGAAGTGTTTATCTCATAACCATGCTCTGATACCAATTGTAGCGACTTGATTTATTAGACTCAAATTAATAAGTTTTGGGGTTAAATTGCAAAATTTCGAAAGTTGGTTGATGGTTCGAAACTAAAAACATCTAACAATCTAGACCAAGTTGCAGAAGAATAAGGATAGCACTGAATAATCTGAAATCAGATCTGATTAATAAATGTGTGGAATACATATTCATCGAAATTACAATTTCTGAGACCTGAAAGCTTATAAGATTAATTGAGTTAATTAATCGGGTTTGATTGAGATCAGCTTTGAGTCGATATGCTTAGAGAAGCTATCGAGTTTTGTTTTAGCCCTTAGAACAGTTCTGGAGAGTTGGAGTTTCACGGAATCTGTTCAGCAGTTAGCGCGAGTCATCGCTGAATGTTGGCGCTCAGCATTGGTGACGTCAGCAGTAGTGGTTGTATTCAGCAGTCGCTGAGCAGTAGCGAGTGCGCTAGCGTATTTCAGTACTGAGTAGTTCTACGTCGTCGTTCGATTTAGTTGGAACGACAGCTTTTGGATTAGCGAAGAAGACTCAGCTGTGAGTTGCGTTAGCGTCAGCTGTGTGAGAGATCTGTTGTAGAGTTTCTAACAGATGTTGGTTAGTGTTCAGCAGTGAGTAGCGGGTGACGTGTCCAGTTGCGACAGTAGTTCTCTGCGACGTCGTTTGAGTTAATAGAGATCTGTTTTGGCGTAGAGTGAGATTTGTTGCAAGATCTGTTTGAGAGCAGGAATATCAGTTGTGATAGCTTAAGTATGGTGGATACTGTTTCAGCAGTTGTGAGCAGCCTTGGCTTATATTAGAGGACTTGGTCTTCTAATTGAGTATCCAGTTTCCATTCTTAGAATATTTCCCGATTGCCAATTTCTGTCGCGATACACTAGCTACTGTTCACCGAACCTTATCTTCTTCGACTGCCGATGGTAGACAGCTCCGACGAGAGTGAGAGTGGTAGCGTTGGACTCCTCTTGCTGAGACGCTTCGTTTGGATATTGTTTTCGAACGTTTGCTTGAAGCTGGTGAGGTGTACGAAGACATCTCCCTTGTGTAGTCTGTTAGAATAAGCGTCGGATTTCGCTCCTAGCTTGTTGGGGTAAGTAAAGTTCCTGCCTTTAAGCTTGTTAGAGCTTTCTGTGGTGTTAGATGGTGTAGGATAGCGCTGGTTGAGTTGTAGCTCCCAGCTGTTGCTTTTCTGTGCTTCGGTCTTTGAGCAGTTGTTTGTGTTGGCTTAGCAGGTGGTGGATCTGCGTCATTGTGGCAATCTGCTTGTAGTAATTGTTGCACAGAGAATTGAGGTACGGATGTGAGCTTGTTTGCAGCTTAGGATTGAGCATGAATTATGTGACCCAGCTGGAGGTGCCCCAGGAGGTGGATAGAGTATCCCAGTTAGCGTATAGCATATATGTACTAGTACTGTTAGCTGGGGAATGCCCTGTGCTTGTGGGATTGTGTTATCCGTTGTAGTACTGATATTTATATTTGTTTAAATGTTGTACTATTGTATTATGTGGTTGTAAACTGGGATATTTTAAGTATTGTGTATTTTAAATTATATATTTTAAACCGTCAGGCTAAAACGAAAATTTTAAGCCACTTTTTATATGCTTCCGCTATTGTTTTGCGTGGTTTAACTCTTAGTAGAGCACGAGGCCTGACACAATTCTTGTTCATTCGCCAAAAAGAGTAAATCAAAAATTTGACTTAATACAAAAATTGTGTCTTTAATTCTGTACAACAAAATCTGAAAAGTTGAAAACAGAATGAATCAATAGTCCACGATAAACACTCCGATTTGGTCAGCTCCCACCAACCCGCTCATTACCTGCACTCAAGAAAACTAGTGAGCCTAAGGGCTCGGCAGGTAAATCTGGAATAGCTAAAATCATGCAATACAAGCATAACAATATCTGATATTGTAACTGAAATCTGAAATAGCTTAACAATGAATAAGCTAAATACAATACATAGTCAAATCTGAAATATATGAAAGCATAATCGTACACGTCTGAAAACAGTTTCTCACTTTTGTGAAAGAAGTATCTTTAAACATTTCTCAAAGCTGAGATTATAAATAACCTTAATCTCTGTTCTTTCTATTTTCTGTGTATTATGGCTTAGACGCCTGTACAGATGTCAAGGTCGTTTGATCAAACTGTCATCTGATATTAGGGCTGCGGAATAAATCCCGACTTTTCTGTGAAAGGGATTATAGTTTGCTAACCATAATCCTGTCCATTTCAATTTGAAGGGGCACACTGGTTCGTCAGCCAGGTCCTCACCCTTCCTATGGAGACCAACTGTTGCCCATGCCATAATCTCTTTAAAAATTTCTTTTTCTTAAAACTGGCTTTTCTTGCATTTCTTGATCTGAAACAGATCGTATCTCGTATCGTTTGCTATTTTTTTAAAACCCTTTCTATGTTCGGAAATTCAAAGGATTTCAATCAAAGGAGAAAACTTACTTCATATCTGTATATGAACTATACGCAAGCGTATTCTCTTTTGAATCGAAAACCAGATCTGGACTGTCTGGTCAACTCAGACTTGAAAAGTCAATATAACTAAAATGAACAGATTCAGATTTGGATGGTTGACTCAGATGTCAATGGTCAACTCAGATGTCAATGATAAACAATACGAAGGAAGACATCAGATTTCAAGTAACGAACAACTGTAACTAACAGATTCCAAATACTGGACACTGATGAAAACAGATTTCGAATACTGATCAACGATAAGAAATAGATTTCGACATGGAAAGTTTCCTTTCTCTGAAGAAATCAAAAATATCTAAGGAAAACTCCAGAAACAAGAATGACGAAGCTACTGAAGCAAAGTACTAGAGCTGCTTGTAAGCTACTGATAAGCTACTTTGAAGAACATCCCAGAAAAACAAAGAAGAAACAGGAACGAACATCATCGAACATTTTCTAAAAATTTTCCTGAATCAAACTTAGCAAACTCATACGTTTTTTCTGAAAAACATCATATCTTCCGTTTTCTTTCATTCTGTGCTTGAAGAACACCATAAACAGTTCCTCAAACCATTTAAAAACAAATACAAACATGCAACTGATTCAATATATGCTTTCAAGAGTGTAGCAAGAAACAGAGTTTACTTGCATTCATCTGTAACACATTACAGCAAGTTATCCCGCCTGAATCAACAAACTACTCAATCACCTTCCTTGAAAAGCTTTAAAACTTTGTCGGTTTTCACAGAGAGCACTTGTTTATACAAAGGAGTTTTGTTTGATAATGATTTTATATGAGATGCTTGTCAGCTTTTATATGAATTTCCAACAACTAAACACGTTTCTTAAAAATTCTAAAATGATTAAAGTGCTACTCATTTTAAAATCAAATAAGACACAAGCCGAACTATTTTATTTAAAAGAGGAAATAATCGCTCATTCGGATCTGGCTGGACAGCTTCTGTGACCGTGCCTCAAATCTAAAATAAATTGAATGAGAATCACGTTTCTTAAAAATTCTAAAATGATTAAAGTGCTACTCATTTTAAAATCAAATAAGACACAAGCCGAACTATTTTATTTAAAAGAGGAAATAATCGCTCATTCGGATCTGGCTGGACAGCTTCTGTGACCGTGCCTCAAATCTAAAATAAATTGAATGAGAATGAATAGATCGACAATAGCATTTCAAATAAATCTCTCAATTTTCTAAACTTTCTAATTGTGGAATTTAAATGTTTTGGGTCGTTACAGAAATCATTTCTGGTGAGGAAGAAGGGAAGACGTAGGAGTTTAGCTCCGAACTTACATAAAAAAACTCTTGTCCCTAATCTTTTAAGTTTACGTATTTTATCTGTTCACTGCTGAATCGTGTTATTTCGGCACAAACATTTTTGCACAAACGCGACGGTCATCGCTGGGACGATAGTGAGTACAGTGGCAAAGAGGACGATGTGATTACGAAGGATGTTTTTGCGGAGATGTTTCATCTTCCAACAGAGGGGTTGGTGAGTTTCACTGGGCTTCCAGCCAAGGCAGTGGCTGAGATGAAGATGTTGTTTTCAGCCACTGGTGTTCCATTTAAGCCTTCCAGCAAGAATAAGGACATGAAGGTGGAATACCGACTGCTAAACGATATTGTGGCCAAGTTACTTAGTGCGAAGGTGGGTTATTTTGATGTAGTGATTACAAAGAAGTTTGAGATGATGGTGGCGATCAGCACGGGGTTGAAGGTGAACTGGGCGGACATGTTGTTAAAAAAAACCATAGCTTGTTGGCACGCTGCGGATCCGAATCCCGCTCCCGGGGCGCAGTCGAAGTTTAAAATTTGAATGCCTATCAATACACTAAAATAATCTAAATATACATAGGATGTTTAGGGAATTTACCTCTGGAGACTAGGCGCCAGGTTCCGACTATTCAACAAAGGGAGATAGCACTTAAACGGTTGAACAGCTCCGGTCGTCCAATCTGGTCCACGACCGTAATCTCAATTCCTTCGTTGGTTTGCACTAGGAAACAACAAAATTTATACGGGCAGAATCTCCATGCCAAGATTGTCGGAATGAATTCCGACGGCGGCATCGACGGCGGACGACAGCATCGACGGCAGAACGATGGCGGTGCGGTGACGGGAGGAGGAGTCGAGAAGGAGAGGGGAGGGGAGCTGAGGGGGAAAGTTTTCAACACAACTTGGTACGAATAAATGAATCTTCCAAGGCTCCTAAGGCACCTATTTATAGTTTTTTCATAGGCTTAAACCAGGTTATGGGTCAGGCCCAAGTCATGAACATTGGTTTCATGTCCATTTGTTGTGGCTTTATCATAATCCTGATTGACAATCAGATCTGACCGATCTTCACAGTTTACAAAACTGAACATTATTATGTGAAAACAATTTTTCTGACCATCGAATCCAAAATAGCACTTAGGCCCCTATCAGCTTTAAGGAAAGTCATACTTACGCAGCTAATTTTAGGAAGTCACACTTCCATCCTTCCTCCTACTATACTCAACAAATTGAGTACAATTTCCATATGGGAATTGAGAAACCAATACTTGTGTGACCCTCAATGGTTCAGGGATACGCTAGACGTGGGCTCACAACTCTTTGTGACTTTGAAAACACATTTTTGGACTTACTCATCATATCATGGTAAAGCGTCTAGCAACATCACCCCATGATCCCCTGGTTATCACTGATAGTGCCTGCAAGAACCAATTGATCATGGTTAGCGTACAGTACGGTCCTTTCAGCTCAAATATCCCAATCGAACCAACGACCATTGGTAAACGAGAGTCTCTAGAGATTCGATAGCCATGAATAAATCTTGGTGTTAGGACAATATTTATAGTTTTGGTGATAACAAAAATAAGACAAGATGATATTGGACAATCAGTCGTACGAGAGTCTCTAGAGATTCGATAGCCATGAATAAATCTTGGTGTTAGGACAATATTTATTAGTTTTGGTGATAACAAAATAAGACAAGATGATATTGGACAATCAGTCGTCGCATTTAACGAAGAGGATTTTTATCTTTCAACAAGTGGTATTTCAGCAGTTGGGGTATTCGAGAGAATTCAGCAGATAGTATGCGATCAGCAGATGAACGGTTTGATATGTTCAGCAGATACTCTCTTTGCAAGCAATCAGCAGATGCTTTAGTTTCGAACACAGGAACATAAGTGTTAGCGTGTTTTTGCTAAGGAGTACTAAACGACAGCGTTTTGATAAGTTGGAATGACATCGTTGGAGTGCACAGTTACATATCAGCAGATACTTTCTTGAAGAGATCAGCAGTTGCTTAGTCTATTCGTTGGAGATTGCGAAACGACAGCGTTTGGATAAGTTGGAACGACAGCGTATTGATTGGCTTAGACAAATCAGCAGATGCTTTGTTCAGAGTATTTCAGCAGACAGCTACAGTAAACTTCAATCAGTAGATGATATTAACCAGCAGATGCTTTTCAAAGATAGCAAAACGGCGTCACTTGAATAAGTTGACACGACATCGTTTTATCGCTAAAGAAATCAGCAGATGGAAAAACACATATGCATATCAGCAGGTAAATTCTTCCAAGCGTTTTTCCAGTCGAAGCATCTTGACAACGACGATGAAGATAGTGCTGGTTAACAAAGTTATTTCAGGCGCAAGCTCAAAGTGATTCAAATACGATCGTTTTCTCATAAGGAAAAGATTTGTAGGATCGTACAGTTGCCTGGAATTAAGGAGACAAGTTAGGTACTATTTTGGGTAAATAGTACAGTGTACAGAGGCCGTTTCTCCATGCTTGCATATATATGGAAAGAAGACAAATTGGCTCTGTCAGTGAGAAATTTACCTTGTAGTGGAGCAGGAATTACGGTGTACGATTTTGGCAGTAATTCTAACGGGATTCATTTCCTTTGGAGAATTATTATGACCGTTGCAATCGAAGCCTATAAATATCAGCAGCAGTGTTGAAGAAAATACACTTCGCCATCTATCTATTGCTGTCACGCTGCCAAAATCAATACAGAGCTTACACATCGTTAAAAAGCATTCAAAGCTCAAAGACTCGAAGAACCTATCGTTTGATCTTCATTGAAATTCCTTCGAGTCAATCTTCTGGTTATCTTGTTTTCATTGTTGAAACCATAAGATATTTACAGTCTCTAAATACGTGCTTTCATTGTCATATTTGATAGAGTCTGTAACGAACTGTCTGTGTAAAGAAGTTCGAAAAACTTTCAAGCGTTGTAAAAACCAGCAGCGAAGTCTGCGTGAAGTGTTGTAAAGTGCTAGGAGTTCTCGTAGCTACGGGTTACGGGATCGGGTGTTTGTAGAAAGGCTACTCTCATCAAAGTCTTCTAGTGCTACCTTCCGAGGAGGAATAAGGGGAGACGTAGGACATTGAAGTCCGAACTTCCAGAAACAAACTCTTGACTCAATCTTTAACATACAGCATTTATTTACTGTTGTGCATTATTCACTGTTCACCAACCAATCGGCCTTTTTCCGCACATATATTTTTGGCTGAGAAGTTTGCATAAAACTGAGATCCAAACATTTTAAAAGAGTTTTGAAATAGAAAAATCGAAGGAGTTCATTCAACCCCCCCTTCTGAACTCCTATTTGCTTAGTGATCCTATTTCTGGGACCATCAGGTGGTATCAGAGCAGGAGATCTCAGTTATTGAACAGTTATCTTTG
>KQ999362.1:44793-60439 GCA_001598015.1 Dorcoceras hygrometricum | reverse complement strand
ATAGAGTCTGTAACGAACTGTCTGTGTAAAGAAGTTCGAAAAACTTTCAAGCGTTGTAAAAACCAGCAGCGAAGTCTGCGTGAAGTGTTGTAAAGTGCTAGGACTTCCGAGGAGGAAGAAGGGGAGACGTAGGACATTGAAGTCCGAACTTCCAGAAACAAACTCTTGACTCAATCTTTTACATACATCATTTATTTACTGTTGCGCATTATTCACTGTTCACAAACCAATCGGCCTTTTTCCGCATATATATTTTTGGCTGAGAAGTTTGCATAAAACTGAGATCCAAACATTTTAAAAGAGTTTTGAAATAGAAAAATCGAAGGAGTTCATTCAACCCCCCCTTCTGAACTCCTATTTGCTTAGTGATCCTATTTCTGGGACCATCACTTGGGGATCAAATAGTGACATCGCATATGCTACTAGGTAAACCCATTTCCCTAAAACACTTTTAATATTCTGGCCAGAGATTTGTGACACTATTATTTCCTTAGACAACATAGGGTATCCACGCACAAGGGTGAGCAGTGAATCTTTACAACGAAGCATCGACTCCTACATGCATCGAGACCTCACCCAATCCCGCCACCTGATGATCCCAACGGATCAGTAAACGGGTCAAAGTGAGGCACCTATCATGTAAATTCTCAATGAATTTTCGAGTAATGAGGACTAATCTGTACAACCAAGACCTCGGACCTAATCCACTCGAAAAATGATAACCACTTGGAAAGTCCGAACGAGGGTAGTTCGATAGATCACCAGGTCACTATCCATCTGCATGCTCAGAACATCACTATGTCCCCTACCAATGAAATGTGATACTTTGCATTGCTATTCTCAAGCTCGGGCGGCCCTTATCCTCTTTTGGACGGCCAAATCGACTAGGAACTCATTTAGAAAACACAGTGACTATTAGATGTGTTTCATGATAGCCATCAAATCCACTATCACATCTAACATACACTATAGTGCATTCAAGGTCTTTATCCAACAATTATAATCATAATAATGAAGATAAATAATGCCATAAAAGAATGCGAATTTCATAAATAAAGATCGTTTTACACAAGAACCCACTCGCCACAAGTTGGCTAGTTGGGCACCTACTCTAACAATCTCCCAGTTTCCCTAAAGCCAACTACTCATGAGACGTAGTCTCATTGCTTCGCGATGTTTTTCAAACAATGGTCATGGAAAGTGCTGCGTAAGTGGATCAGCAATGTTATCTGCAGAGGCGACTCTTTCGACTGCTATGTCACCTCTAGCCACAATATCCCGGATTATGTGGTATTTCCTCAGTATGTGTTTGGATCTTTGGTGAGACCTTGGTTCCTTTGCTTGCGCAAATGCACCCGTGTTGTCACAGTACATCGGGACTGTACCAACTCCTATAGGAATCACTCCCAACTCTTGGACGAAATTCCTTATCCAAACCACCTCTTTGGCAGTAGCTGATGTTGCGATGTACTCTGCCTCAGTGGTTGAATCCGCGATGGTGTCTTGCTTAGAACTCTTCTAAGTGACAGCACCACCATTGAGCATTAATACAAATCCAGAGGTTTGACTTCGAGTCATCCACATTGCATTGGAAGCTAGAATCAGTGTAGCATTCCAATTTCAGTTCACCACCCCCATAGACCATGAACATATTCTTAGTCCTTTGTAAGTACTTAAAAATACTTTTCACAGCCTTCCAATGCATTTGGACGGGGTTGGCTTGGTAGTGGCTCGTGACACTCAGAGCATATGTGACTTTCGGTCTAGTCGAGATCATACAATACATAACACTACCTATTGCCGAGACATATGGCACACGTGTCATTCTCTCTATTTCCTCATCTGTCTTCGGACACATAAACTTAGATAGAGTGATCCCGTGGCACATAGGTAGGTGTCCTCACTTGGACTCTTCCATAGAGAACATCTTAAGTATGGTATCGATGTAGGTTGCTTGGGTGATTCCGAGCATCCTTTTCGATCTATCTCAATAGATCTGAATTCCCAGAATATAGGATGCTTCACCCATGTCCTTCATCAAAAATCTACTAGAAAACCACACTTTAGTTGACTGCAGCATTCCTACATCATTCCCAATGAGTAGAATTTCATCAACATAAAGTACAAGTGTAACGCCTAGAAATTTTCTACCCTAATCAAATGCCTTTTATTTTATTTATTTCCATGTTTTAAGCTATGTCATTATTTAATTATTTGTTCACGAGTTTTGTTTTAAAATTTATATATAGATGATGCGAGGCCGAAAAGGAGACAACGGGAAAACCGAGTTAAGGATGTTTTCTATAAAATCAATTCTTGAGAGCAATCCCTACACTTTGAAATATTTAGGGAAGAAATATTTTAGAAGTCTATTTTCATTATGCTATTTCCAAAATTTGTAATTTTTGAGGGATTGAAGAATTTATTGTTAAAAACATATAACAACTTTCATACACCCTTATTTCCATTATTAAAACCATTTTCTCATGTTTTAGCACAAATTTTCGGAATTAAGTAAAATGGGAAGATAGAATTTTTTAGGAGAAAATTTGAGCATGTTATACACACACAACCATTGTCCTATTATACACAACCACCAAAATTATTTAATCAACCACCAAAAGTATTAAATCAACCACAAAAATTAAAAAGCAAACCACCACATATTTTCCTTTAAACGTCACATGGCATGGTTGAATGCATACACCCCACACAACACTCATATGTGTGCCCCTCCCTCCTTGAAGACTTGAAGTTTTTCTTCCTTCTCTCTTGTATTTCCCTCCACTTTGTAGCTCAATTATCCTTCTTTCAAGATTGGTGTTGTGTTCCTTGTCTTCCTCCCAGCCTGCATCATCACTTTGGTTGTAAGTTTTAACAAGAAAGGCAAGTACAAAGATTTCCTTGATGCACTTTTCAAGTTATGTACAATTTTGTGTTGATTTATGATGATGAATTGTTAAATCTATTTTATGCTTATTATACTGTTTTAAAGACATTTCTTCTACTGTTTTAAAGACAATTATTCATGAAGATTGCAGCCTAAGTCGAACTGATCGTAAGTTGTACGTCTTAGGCCTAAAAGAGATGAATTTTGAGTTGTAGAAGGGTGTTTTGGCTCTTTTAGATTTCTTTGATCTTCAAGTTCGAAGTGCTCAGTCCTTTCATGGCTTGTCATAGCCTAGGGTCAGTGCATGAAGAGCTTTGGAGTCTAAGAGAGGTGGTGAGAGTCTTGGTCAAAATATTTTGGGTTATAGTTGCATGTGTTGGTTGAAAATGAGTTTGAGGATAGAAAGCCTAGCATAGCTTAGGTGATGGTCCAGAAAGGTTGGGATGAAGTCTAGGGGTCATACTTGGGTTGTACTAGGGTCTGATCATGTGCTGAAGTCGAGAGGAGTGAGAGATTTTGAAGTGCCTTTCCAGATTCGCTTCTGCGTAAATGCAGTGTCTTTGTTGGCGTCGCGCAGAGCGATTCCTCTCGGAGCATTTTCGGGAAAGTTGGGAAATTGAGTCTTAGAGGCTGCCAAAATTCATGAATGACTTTATTTGATGTTTTAAGAATATTATGAACTATTTTTTAAGAATTTTTAGAATTGATGAGATTTTTGAACATTTTATGAAATTTAAATTCCTAGAAAATGATTTTTAGCATGTTTGAATATTTAAAGTGCATATGTTTACTTTTGAAGTATTTATGGGCATAATGTTCATGAGGTTATGAAATTTATTTATGTATTGAGGATTTGAGAAATTTATTTGAGGCAAGAACGAAGAAAAATTATTTTGAATGATGGGACTTGATTTTGGTTTTCTATGAAGGATATGGGGTCAGGAGACCTTCCGCTTGCCATATCAAATTGACGGGTCTGGATTCAGATAAGTACTGAAGTGTCTTTCCAACTGATGGGTCTGGGCTTCAGATAAATACTGGAGTGCCTTTCCAACCTAGTACTAGTGTTTATTAGCTTGATCAAGCGACATGAGGTTGAGGGACCACAGTCGAGGAACGGAATTCACGAGGAAAATGTTTTAGAAAAATCATTTTATTTATGCAAAGAATTTTAGTCATTTTGAGCATGAAATGTTTTAATGCATATCTTTTAAGTCAAGAAACTATCTTTAAGTACAAATATTTTATGCATGTGCATGTATTATGTAGCATTCGTTATTAACCAGTTTTGTACTTGTTGAGTCTTTAGACTCACTATACTTGAATTGTGCAGATGAAGATGAGACCGGGATCGAGGGGCAAGACCTCTGAGTAGACTGCAGTCTGGCACTCATACCCAGCGACCTTTCAGTTTCCGCACAAGTTTTTCAGTGTTATAATTTATGTTGATATTTGTTATTGTTGTTTTGAATGTTTTATCGAGAGCGAGGGTTTGAGGGTTTGATATTTTCATGTTTAAAACTCATTATATCTTTATGTGTTAACTTTGCACATTTTCTTTATCCCGGTGATGCATATGTTAGAATTTGTTTTCTTAAAAAATATATTTCCGCATCTATTTTATTTAGTAAAGAGTAGAGTGAGGGTCGTTACAACAAGGAATGTCACACCATTCTTAACTACCTTCTTGTACACACATGATCCTTGGGATTCTTGATGAAACAAAATTCTTTAATCGTTTCATCAAACCTCAGGTTCCAACTTCTCGATGCTTACTTGAGACTGTAGATCGATCTCTGAAGTTTGTATAATTTATGCTCACTTCCTACAGATGCGAAACCCTCAAGCTGTGTCATATAGATTTCTTCCTTAATGTTTCTATTAAGGAACGCGGTCTTCATATCCATTTGACATATCTCATAGTCGTATCATGCGGCTATGGATAGCAGGATTCTAATCGACTTGAAAATTACGACTGGTGAAAAGGTTTCATCATAGTCAACACCTTATCTTTGAGTATAACCTTTTGCGATCAGTCGTGCCTTGTAGGTCAATACCTTACCATCAGGCCCAAGTTTTCTTTGTATATCCATTTGCATCCTATGGGGACTATTCCTTCGGGAGGATTTACAAGAGTCCAAGCTTGGTTCGAATTCATTGAGTCAATCTCAAATTGCATTGCTTCAAGCCACAAATTAGAATCAGCATCGGAAATCGCCTCCTTAAAGGTTCTTGGATCACATCCAACAATTTGATCACTTTGATCCTCTTCAAGCACAAAATAATATCTAACAGGAGCCCTAGGAACCCTTTCAGATCTCCTAGGTGTGTCCATATCAATGATTGGTTCTTGAGGTGTGGAAGATTCACTTGGTACTTCAGTTGGTTCTCGAACTTTTCAAGTTCTACTATCTTGTCTTTTCTATCAAGTAGAAATTCCTTCTCCAAAAAGGTGACATTTCTAGAAACAAACACTTTTGTTTCATTGGGACAGTAGAAGCAGTATCCAATAGAATTATTTGGATACCCAATGAAGTAACATAAGATGGATCTATTATCCAGCTTATCCCACACTGTCTGCTTCACATAAGCAGGACATCCCCAAATCCTCAAGTACGACTACTTGGGTGGCTTGCCCATCCATCTCTCATATGGATTTTTATCCACTGCCTCGGTATGGACATTGTTCAACAACATTTCCGCTGCTTCGAGAACATAGCCCCAAAACGAGGCAAGAAGTTCAGTGAATCTCATCATAGATCGAACCATGTCCACCAAGGTTCGATTACGATGCTCCGCTGCACCATTGAGTTGTGGTGTGCCCAGAGGGGTCCACTGTGAGAGAATCTCATTCTCCTTAAGATAGTCTTGAAATTCAGCACTCAAGTATTCTCCACCTTGATCGGATCGAAGTGTTTTAATACTTTTTCCCAATTGATTTTCTACTTCAGCCTTGAACTCCTTGAACCTTTCAAAGGATTCAGACTTATGCTTCATTAAGTACAAGTACCCATACCTAGAGTAATCATCGGTAAAGTTGATGAAGTAGGTGTGACCGGACTTAGTACCAATGCTATGTGGGCCACACATCAGTATGGATCAAATCCAATAGGTCTTGAGCACGTTCAGGCTTGCCCTTGAAGGGAATTTTTGTCATTTCTCCTTGAGACAGGAGTCACAGGTTGGTAAGGATTTAATATCAGACATATTAAACATGCATCTCCTAACCAACTTGTTCATCCTCTTTAACAAAATATGACCTAGCCTAGTATTCCAAAGTTGTGCCAAGTTTAGACTCTTGTGTTTACTTTTGATTGTTATTGTATGTGTTTCCACATCGTGAGTTGGAACTTCTCTCAATTTTATGTTGTACATATCATTTTCGCATTTCTCAATCCAATTAAACATTCATTCTTGTAAATATTGCAAATCGAATTAGCAAAATGACAAGAATATCCATCAATATCAAGCATAGAAACGAAAATAATGTTTTTTATTAATTCAGAAACAATTAAAACATCTTTCAATAACAACTTAAAATTTGAAGAAATAAACATACATCTCCTATCTCTACGGCT
The DNA here is from genome assembly GCA_001598015.1 of Dorcoceras hygrometricum. Lineage (NCBI taxonomy): Eukaryota > Viridiplantae > Streptophyta > Magnoliopsida > Lamiales > Gesneriaceae > Dorcoceras > Dorcoceras hygrometricum. Next base: position 53,971 of record KQ999362.1, on the reverse strand, counting down.
GCAACCCTTGCTCCGTTTCCCAGCCTCAAGTGGGTCTCACCCTCCCTAAGACGCCGAATTCTTGTCATTACCTGCAAGTCATTGCGGATATGAGATCCACATAAGGTATCAAGTACCCAAGAAGTCGAGTTAAGAGACATATTTATTTCAGTGTAGAATATACCTTTCGTAGTTCGCAACTGCTCCTCCAATGCCCAGGCTTGTGGCAATGGTGGCAAACATCCTCGGACTTGTTCGGCTTCGGAGCCCTTGCCTTGGGCTTCTTGGTGGGCTTCTTCTCCTTCGCAGGGATAGAATGCTTCTTACGCTTGCGTTTGGGACCCGTATTTGCAGATGAAGAAGAGCTCAAAAGGAGGACGGTCTTGTCCTTTTTTATGGTCCCCTCAAACACGACAAGCATGTTTACCATCTCTTCAAGGGTTGCATCCAGCTTGTTCATATTGAATTTGACCACAAACGGGTCGAATGCAGCAGGGAGGGAGAGGAGAAGCAAATCCACAGACAGCTCATGTGGAAGCAAGATTTTGAGGTCCACTAGCTTTTCAATGAGCCCAATCATACTGACCCCATGCTCACAGACCGAAGTTCCCTCGCGCATGCGGCTCTTCATGAGCTCCTTGAAATGGTGAACTTCTCCCCGAGAGTTCTCTCCATACAGTTCCTTGAGTTGAAGGTTTGTGGCAGCAGAATACCCCGTCTCCTCGAATCGCCGCTGAAATTCGTTGGACATGGAAGCCATTATATAGCACCGAGCTTTAAGCTCATCGTCCCACCATTTTTCCAATATTTCCAGCTCCTCAGGACTAGCATTGGCAGGGGCCTTCTTTGGAGGGCTCTTCTCTATCGTGTAGAGAAGCTTCTCCGAACCAAAAAAAATCTTGAGATTTCGAAGCCAATCTTGGTAGCTAGTTCCAATGAACTTGTTGCTATCCAGTATAGCATCAAGTTGATTTTTAATCGAATACATGATAGATAGCGATTTATACTGAAAGGAAAAATAGACATGCATTACAGACTATTCATGAAAAATGGTAAGCATAAAACAAGATCATTTAGTTTATGAATTACGCTCCCACTATTTTAACAATTTAACCACCCTCTAATGAAATCGGGAAAGCCAGTTTCTTTAGTGGGTACACAGTCCAATCAAGAAATCACGATCCCGAATAATATCAGCCAATCAAGATCCTCAAAAGATAGAGTCCAATTACAAAAGGTGCAACCTCCATCTATTTACCTCACGTTCAGTAAGGGCCCAATAATATGACGCCGATTACTATCACGTATCAAGACGACCCATCAATGTTGAGTTGTAATGGACGGTCGCCATGACGTCCTCAATAATATGAGCCAACGTCATGGGAGTTTCATCCAACTCACAGCAAGTGTCAATGGCATGCACAGCTTTCCTGCACACAGAACTCCCCCAATAATATGAGTTGGGCTATGTATGCGGGTAGTGATGGTCCCAGAAATAGGATCACTAAGTAAATAGGAGTTCAGAAGGGGGGGGGGGGTTGAATGAACTCCTTCGATTTTTCTATTTCAAAACTCTTTTAAAATCTTTTGGATCTCAGTTTTATGCAAACTTCTCAGCCAAAAATATTTGTGCGTAAAAAGGCCGATTGGTTTGTGAACAGTGAATAATGCGCAACAATAAATAGATGCTGTAAGTAAAAGATTGAGTCAAGAATTTGTTTCTGGAAGTTCGGACTTCAATGTCCTACGTCTCCCCTTCTTCCTCCTCGGAAGGTATCACTAGAAGACTTTGATGAGAGTAGCACTTCTACAAACACCCGATCCCGTAACCCGCAGCTACGAGAACTCCTAGCACTTCACAACACTTCACGCAGACTTCGCTGCTGGTTTACAACAATTGATAGTTTTTCGAACTTCTTTACAAAGACAGTTCGTTACAGACTCAATCAAATACAATGATAGGTTCTTCGAGTCTTTGAGCTTTTGGAGATTTCAACGAAGAGTATAGCTCAAGATTGATTTTGGCAGCGTGACAGCAATAGATGGATAGCGAAGTGTGTTTTCTTCAACACTGCTGCTGATATATATAGGCTTCGATTGCAACGGTCATTTGATTCTCCAAAGGAAATGAATCCCGTTTGAATTACTGCCAAAATCGTACACCGTAATTCCTGCTCCACTACAAGGTAAATTTCTCACTGACAGAGCCAATTTGTCTTCTTTCCATGTTTGTGCAAGCATGGAGAAACGGCCTCTGTACATTGTACTATTTACCCAAATTAGTACCTGACTTGTCTCCTTAATTCCAGGCAACTGTACGACAGCTTGCGCCTGAAATAACTTTGATAACCAGCACTTACTTCATCAACGATGTCAAAGAGCTTCGACTGAAATAACACTCGAAAGAATTCATCTGCTGATATACATTTGTGTTTTTCCATCGACTGATTCCTTAAGCGATAAAACGATGTCGTATAAACTTATTCAAGAGACACCGTTTTGCTATCTTAGAAACACCTGCTGGTTAACATCATCTGCTGGTTGAAGTTCACTGTAGCCATATGCTGAAATGAATAAGCTATCGAAGAACCTACTGTCTGCTGATATGCTTTGAACAAAGCATCTGCTGATTTGTCTAAGCCAATCAATACACTGTCGTTCCAACTTATCCAAACGCTGTCGCTTCGACTTATCCAAACGCTGTCGTTTCGCATTCTTCAACTACACAGACTAAACAACTGCTGATCTCTTCAAGAAAGTATCTGCTGATTACTCTTCTTTGTTCAACTGCTGATAAGTAACTGTGCACTACAACGACGTCGTTCCAACTTACTTAGACGATGTCGTTTAACACTCCTTACAAAAACACGCTAAAACTTATGTTCCTGTTGATTGCGCGTAAGGAATCTATCTGCTGAACATCTCAAACCGTTCATCTGCTGATATCATACCATCTTCTGATTTCTCACGAATACTCCAACTGCTGAAATACCACTGAATATAGATAAATATACTCCTGTTAACTGCGACAACTGATTGTCCAAAAGCAACTCGTCTTATTTTGTTATCACCAAACTAATAAATTTATCCTAACAATTTCCCCTTTTAGGTGATGACAAAACTTCAGCAGCAAAGTCTTGTATTAATAAAGAGATTTATTTAGACTGAAACATTGTATACAATCGTCGTTTGTACAAAAAACTAAACTAAAACTCAGCTAACCCGTCCTGGGTCAAAACCATCTTCTCTTTTTATTGTTGCTCGTTCCTTGCCCCTTTTTATTGCTTGGTCCTTCCCCCTTTTTGGCATCACGCAACTATTTCAGACAGGCTGTTGGAGTCCTCGGCTGCCACTTTCCCCCTTTTTGTCAGCACGGCCCCGATGAATATAATCAACAAGCTCGCTCAGTTGGGCATGAAGAATATTCTGATTTTCTTGTGCCTGACTTTGGAATTCGAAAAGTTGGTGGGAAAGGGCTTCCTTGGTGGCCTCAGCATCCTTTTGAACGGCATTTAAGCGCGAGGCCATAATGTCCACTTTGGCATTCACTTCCTGCACTTCTTTACGAACATCCGCCAATCCGACAAAGATAGAAGCATTTTGAGCTAAAATATTCTTGCGGAATTCATTGAAGCGCATAGTCTGGACATCATCAATGGTGCGGCCTTCTTGACGTGCTTCCTGAGATAAATTTTTTAATATTGCGGCTTGATCGCTCAGGGAGTCACGAAGGACTTGCTCAATCTTATGCAGCTTAGAGGAAATGCCACTTTGAGATTCATTAATCTGCTCTGAAAGAATAGCTTGAAGATCAGCAAGAGCAGCAGAGGCATCTTGAGAAACAGGAGGTAGAGAAGACGCGGTAGCATCTACATCTGACGTATCAAAGTGCAACGAAGAAGAACTGTCAGCAGTAGTTGGAGAAGATGGACGCTGATCTAGAGAAACCTGTACACTGGGAACAGCGGACTGAGCAAAAGATCTCTGTACACTACGAAAAGCTGTTCTTTCCAACGCAATTGAAGAGAGAAAATCTGAAATATCTGCACTTGGAAAACAATTAAATACACTGAAATCAACGAATATGGAGCAAAACTGAGAGACTCTGAATGCAAAAATTGGAGACTGTCCAGAAGCAACGTGAAAAACTGGTTCTACTAGTGACGAAGACCTGCAAAACTGGAGAGAACCAATCGGTAGAAGTCTCCGCGAAGCTCAAAACTCAACGACCTCCAAACATACATCAGCCCACCTCTTCCTCATCATCCGGAAAAATGCACTCACGGTAGGGAGAGTGTCATCATATTGTCTCTGACGATGGACTTCATGAGAAATAACCTGCCGGGGAATTTTTACCCACTTATCAGCACAAGGTTCCACAGTCCACACTCCATCAACCAAAATCATCGTTCTAATCCAGCAAGACGATCGAGTATTTGTGTTGGTTCTGGTAATTACAGCGCCTCGATCGCGTGGGCTCCCCTCAAACACCGTAGAACAACAAGGCTTTTTCCATATAAGACCATGAGCCCGTGCCGTCGTTGTCAACTCCTCTAAAATAGAAACATGACGATCCGATAGCAACTCTATAACCCTACGATCGACTGCGGTAGATCCTTGGCCCGGTACAAAATTGGACCTCCACGATTCCAAAAATTTCCAAATCAAAACTTTTCTATACTTGAGCAAAATATAAGACTTTCGTTGAATAGCTACCTGAGGCGACTCTGTTTCATCCCAGGACAAAACTTGTTCCTCCTTCTTAGACATCTCGTCAATATTTATTGTGGCCAGTTTCTTTAAACTGAAAGAATTAAATAATAGAGCGACGTCATCAATTACCTTGGCTCGCAAAGTCACAAGCAAGTCAATGTCTGCACAGATCAAGAAGAAATGCTCCTGAGCTGGATTGCCCTTAATAGGATTTTTCTCCACCAAAATTTCCTTTCCTTTATCATTGGCAGGAATGCTAGGGAGACTGTTTATAAACCAGGTCTTCTCAGTGACGCCTGAAATCTTTATCATTTTGCCCATCACAATCTTTGTAATTTCCATGCCAGTAGAAGGCAATGGAACGTCAACTGGAATCTCCAAAAGAATATCTTCCAGTGACTTCTGCTCATCAGCATCAAGCAGATCATCATTAGCGCTTTGAGCCAAAAACGCCAATACCTGCTGGTCCTCACCAGCAGTGACAACGTCCAAAGTTGCTACTTCTACAGCTGGCTCAACATGCTTATCATCTGAAGTAGAATCCAAATGTTGAAGGACTTGATTGATAATCGTATCAGGATCATCCACAACTGGTTTATCATCCTTGATTTCATCATAATAATCAGCAGGAGATGTAATTGGGCGTTCAGCAGCCCATTTTGCAAGAAGTTCGTCATACGAGAGATCAAACCAGTGTCTCTCCTCAGTTGAAGCAGCTGATCGAGCAGCAGGAAGCTCATCAGCTGGTTGCTCTGTACAAAACTCTGCCTACTGGTCTTCAACCATAGGCTCTAAAACTGTTGAAACAGGGACACTCTGAATAGGAACTGCTTCCTGAGCAACAAGCTAGCCCATTTTGCAAGAAGTTCGTCATACGAGAGATCAAACCAGTGTCTCTCCTCAGTTGAAGCAGCTGATCGAGCAGCAGGAAGCTCATCAGCTGGTTGCTCTGTACAAAACTCTGCCTACTGGTCTTCAACCATAGGCTCTAAAACTGTTGAAACAGGGACACTCTGAATAGGAACTGCTTCCTGAGCAACAACCACTGTCTCCAAAGATAATTTCCTCTTCGAAGTCCCTTTCTTTTTAGGCACTGCTGCTCCAACATCATCAGCAGGTCTTTTCTTCGAGGCAGCCCTTTGCATGATTGCCCCAGTGGCTTCCTCTGCACCATCTCGGTCATTAATGGAGACAAATCGATGCACAGTCTTTTTAGTAAGGATTTTGGAAGCAGGAAACTCTGAGGATGCGCCTAATTCCAGATTAGGAATATTTGCCAGCAAAAGACTGATTTGAATAGCGAAGCCCTTGGCTTGCTTGGATCCCGGAGCCACCATTCTCTTAAAAATGCTGAACAAAATCTTAGCCCAGTTCATCCGAATGCTGCAAACAACTGCCGTAATCAAAGAAAATTTCTCAACTGTTATGGCATTGAAGGACCCTGCCTTAACAGAGATAGCTTTCGCCATTATGTCGCACAGAAGACGAAACTCAAATTTCATCTGATTCTTCCTTCCGGACAAACTGATTGGCTCACCCGACAGAGATACGATGCTCCTAGCATCAAAAATCGCATCCTTGGGAATCTCCGATAGATCCCCCAATCCATCTACAGGAAGCTCAAAAGACTCTGCAAACCACTCCTCTGAGATTTCCACCAACTGCCCAGCCACAGTGCTGATAACAACATCCTCTCGAACCGAGGCGTTCTCAAAGAATTCCACTAAAGCATCTTCATAAATAACTGCTGGGCATCCCAGAAAAACTGCAAGGCCGGATGCCATAAGAGATTTAAACATCGACACCATACCTTGGTCATCCATGCTGAGAACGGATTCAAAATCAACGTGCTGAGATTTGGAGTAGAAAGATGCGGCCATTGCGAACAGTAGATGATCGGAAATAATGCCTGAAAAATGTTTGCAAGAAGAACACACAGAGAGCACAAATATGCGACGAAGAAATTTTGCAAAGTAAAAAGACGATGAATAGGAAACGCCGTAAATATAGTAAAGAATACTAAACGTTTTTGGAAAGAGAAAATTTCGATGTGACTTTTTGCATGGTAAGACACGTGTCAACCATCCGTCAGCGCGTACAATTTTGAAAGGATTTGAAAAATTTTCAAAAAGTTTTGATCGTACGGTGTAAAACATTTTCCAAAATTTTAATCAAATAAAGTACAAAAAATAGATAACTTCGCGCCAAAGGTATAAAGTCACAGCTGCTGATTTAATATTGCGTTGAGGGTGGCAAGAGCTGATAACTTATAAGCATCAGTAGTATACACGCAACAGCTGAGTATGTCCAGCCGCAACATGTTCTGCTGACGTCACGCTTATTAAATCAGCTCCTGGTTCCCCCTACGACTAATATACTCCCAACGCACGAAAATTACTTCAGCAGATAGGCTAGTCGTTCCCCCTTAACAACAAACCTACTGCTGATTTAAGCAATGGCTAATTAACCTGCAATATGCGTTAGTACACACACAATCAAGGCAATTCAAGAAGACCTAAAGAATTTCTAAAATAAGAAAACTTAGCGTCCGGCAGAGGCTTTGTGAAAATATCAGCTACTTGCTGCTCAGTTGACACATACTCCAGCCGAACGTCCTTCTTTAGCACGTGGTCTCTTATAAAATGATGCCTTATATCGATGTGCTTGGTCCGTGAGTGCAGTACAGGGTTCTGGGTGATTGCAATTGCACTTGTGTTGTCACAGAGAATAGGAGCTTCAGAAGCATCAATGCCATAATCCTTCAATTGATGTTGAATCCAGAGGATTTGTGCGCAACAACTGCCAGCAGCAAGATATTCCGCCTCAGCAGTTGATGTGGCAATTGACGTCTGCTTCTTACTAAACCAAGAGATCAATCGATCCCCAAAAAATTGACATGTCCCACTTGTGCTCTTGCGATCAATCCTGGAACCTGCATAATCTGCATCACTGTACCCAATTAGTTCAAAGCCTGTAATGCCCAGAATCATTAAGAAGTGGATTAGTGGCGTAATTTCGACATTCAAGAATTTGATGAATCTTGATTATGAGCTCGGACTTCTTCTGGAAGTGTTGGATGACTCAAGAACTGTGTATTGATTAAATCGCGAAGTGTGAGAACCAGTCAAAGTAACCAGGCGAAGCGATGTGATAAGATCAGCAGCAGGTTACTGTAGCTCGCGACTGGTGGAAATTTGAAATTCAGTTGAAGCGTTATTGTTGATTTCAGCTGGAAGCGAATGCGTGAATAGAAGGGTCAGTGAGAGAGCGCCACGTGTTAGTCACTGTTACACACGAGAAATCAGCAGCAAGAGTTTCATACGCATCTGCTGGTTTCGATATATACCTGTTGGTTGGTAGTGTATCGACTGGATGACGTAGGTGCGACGTCGTCGTTTTGATATTAAACGCAAACCAGTCGAGGGGAACTTAGTTCCAGCTAAGAGAATATACGACAGCGTTTTGACTTATGACTAGGAGCCTTGATACGTCGTCGTTTAGCAACCAGACGAGAGATTGGAAATCAGTCGAGAGATTTTGGTATCTGCTGATTATCCAGTCGAGGGATCAAATGCGACACCGTTTTGATTATAAACAGGAGATGTTGATACGATACCGTTTCGATTAATGTTGCGAAATCAGCTGTTAGAATAGAAGTACGACCAGCTGCTGGTTCTTTTAAGTGAAGTAGCACCAGCTGATGACATGTAACGACGTCGTTGAGATTAGTTATAACGACATCGTTTTGAGCTTTGGAGTGTTACGACTGAATTGATGTTGCGACTGGATTCCTGTAGTTGCGACTGGTTATTAAAACAGCTGATTCTTGTGTCTGCTAACGAACAATGATATTCGAACAGCGACTGAAGACGATGAACAACAGTTGAGGAATCTGTTTATCGTTATCCACCTTCGAAGCGGTGGGAGTATATCTTGTTTGAATACTCAGCATGACACGTGGAACTCGAATAGAATACGTTGGAAATGTTACAAGAATTACAGAGATCGTTGTCTATATATAGGATTGAATTTAAAATACTGAGAACATCTTGATTGCAGCTATAGACCTTTGATATTACAAGAATCTTCGGAAGTGAAGAACAGAGTGTAAGAACGTTAACTGAAGCATTTTGAGAACAGAGAAACAAAGGTATAATCTGACAGAAGAGTCAGGAATTAGGCTACTCAAGAATGATAATGCTTGAGTATTCCGTTGAAATCACATACATATATGAGTACTGTTCTTGATTTAGAACTTGAATTATGTGTATGTCGATCCATCACAGGTAGTGGATCTTTTATATTTGCATGAGTTTGCATATTGAAGAGAATTGAATTGATTCTAATGCCCAGGACTGAGTTGGCCTGATTTTCGAAGCCGGAGATGGTTTCGATAGATGAATATTCATGTCAAGATCGGATAAGAATCTTGATGGAATCGAACTGAAATGGAATCAATTCTGAGATCGAAGAGGAGAACTAGAAT
>KQ999362.1:0-16526 GCA_001598015.1 Dorcoceras hygrometricum | reverse complement strand
CCCTTCTTCCTCCTCGGAAGGTATCACTAGAAGACTTTGATGCAAGTAGGCTGTCTACAAACACCCGATCCCAAAGCCAACAGCTATGAGAACTCCTAGCACTTCACAACACTTCACGCAGACTTCGCTGCTGGTTTACAACAATTGATAGTTTTCGAACTTCTTTATAAAGACAGTTCGTTACAGACTCAATCAAATACAACAATGAAAACACGTATTTTGAGACTGTAAAGATCTTCTGGTTTCAACAATGAAACTCGATTACAACAAGGTAACCAGAAGATTGACTCGAAGGTATTTCAATGAAGATCAAATGATAGGTTCTTCGAGTCTTTGAGCTTTTGGCGATTTCAACGAAGAGTATAGCTCAAGATTGATTTTGGCAGCGTGACAGCAATAGATAGATAGTGAAGTGTGTTTTCTTCAACACTGCTGCTGATATATATAGGCTTCGATTGCAATGGTCATTTGATTCTCCAAAGGAAATGAATCCCGTTTGAATTACTGTCAAAATCGTACACCGTAATTCCTGCTCCACTACAAAGTAAATTGCTCACTGACAGAGCCAATTTGTCTTCTTTCCATATTTGTGCAAGCATGGAGAATCGGCCTCTGTACATTGTACTATTTACCCAAAATAGTACCTGACTTGTCTCCTTAATTCCAGGCAACTGTACGATCCTACGAATCTTTTTCATTTGAGTAAACGATCGTATTTTGAATCAATTTGAGCTTGCGCCTGAAATAACTTTGATAACCAGCACTTACTTCATCAACGATGTCAAAGAGCTTCGACTGAAATAACACTCGAAAGAATTCATCTGCTGATATACATTTGTGTTTTTCCATCGACTGATTCCTTAAGCGATAAAACGATGTCGTGTCAACTTATTCAAGCGACACCGTTTTGATATCTTAGAAACACCTGCTGGTTAACATCATCTGCTGTTTGAAGTTCACTGTAGCCATCTGCTGAAATGAATAAGCTGTCGAAGAACCTACTGTCTGCTGGTATGATTTGAACAAAGCATATGCTGATTTGTCTAAGCCAATCAATACACTGTCATTCCAACTTATCCAAACGCTGTCGCTTCGACTTATCCAAACGCTGTCGTTTCGCATTCTTAAACTACACAGACTAAACAACTGCTGATCACTTCAAGAAAGAATCTGCTGATTACTCTTCTTTGTTCAACTGCTGATAAGTAACTGTGCACTCCAACGACGTCGTTCCAACTTACTTAGACGATGTCGTTTAACACTCCTTACAAAAACACGCTAAGACTTATGTTCCTGTTGATTGCTCGTAAGGAATCTATCTGCTGAACATCTCAAACCGTTCATCTGCTGATATCATACCATCTGCTGATTTCTCATGAATACTCCAACTGCTGAAATACCACTGAAGATAGATAAATATACTCCTGTTAACTGCGACAACTGATTGTCCAAAAGCAACTCGTCTTATTTTGTATCACCAAAACTAATAAATTTTATCCTAACAGGTAGTATCGACGTACACTCATTGTTGATGGAAAGTAGAAAATTTAAACAATATTTAAATTCCATTAGCTTCATGATCTTATCGAATAAAATTTTGTTTTATGATCAATTTAGAAGTCATGGATTAACATTCTCTAATAGTGCTTTCAGGTTATTGGAGGGGTTAAGGCCCACATAAAACCTAATTTCCTAAGACAAAGCAACGCCCCTCAGTGAGCCCAGCCAGTACAAGCCATTTTTAAGCCGGTCTATGAAGGACTCTCTTATATTACATTTTGTCACACATACTCATAATTATCAATAAACTAAGTTCCTTCAATTTAATCATGAAAATTTAATCTTGATATAAATTTTAAATCAAATTTTAAATGAGGGATTTTAATTTGAAATTTGGTCAAAATAATTTTAAATTAAATTTAAAATTCGCGAATTCAGCAGATATATATCACATATATAACAGGGATGATCGATAACCGAGAGGTATGCGATCTGTGGTTGCCAAGAACAGATCTAGGTACAATCCTAGATGATATGCAATATGCAAATGCAATCATATTTCATAAGCTTCCAGTTTTAGATGTCTTCGGTTTTCAATATCTTTGATCATCACCTCCACCATCTTCAAAATTATCTCTCACTAAGTCTAATATTTACATTTAAATATCCATGACAAATAGGAATATATTTAACGGGGTGAGAATGGGCCATAAACCAGGCCCACTTTAAATGATTTCAACAATATTAAAAGCAAACAATTAAAAACCTAGCATACACCTAACACATTGGGCATTACTCTCGATCATCCCAAACAACATTATTTATTCAAGTAATCAAATTAATTGACATAAATAAAATAAAAAAACAAATTTTCTTTTATCCAACAAAATTATATTTTAAATATAAAATCTAATTTTATAAAAAAAATCATATTTTTTTATTTTAATTGCATCAAATAATTTTGGGCTTAAAACAATTTTAGGTCAAATATCTCAAAATTTTTCAAAAAAAAATTTTGGTTCAATCAAAAAACCCGATAGCAAGTATCGACCCAAAAACCCATCGGGCTGCCCGAGACAGGCCCGGGAAAAACCCATGGGACGACGCCACATCGTCGCCCCACCATCGCACGAGCTGTGGCCCAGCAGCCGCCTACTACGCGGTCAGTGCGTTCAGGCAGGGCGACAGGTGCGCGCAGGCAAGGCTGACGGTGCATGTAGCCCCATGCATGATGTACGCACATGGGTGGCGGCTAGAGTGCGCAGCGCACGACGAGACATGCGTGTGTGGCATGCGTGACAGGTGCGTAACGCCTGCCAAAAAGTGCACGCACTTGTGCGCACCGGCTGCGCGATATGCGCCGCAATGTGCGTGCATGTGCGCACGGCAGGCGGCAGACACGCCCGGTGGCTGTGCTGCCGGGCGACGAAATTTTATTTTTTTTTGAAAAATCGAGAATTTGATGCAATTTGGTAGAAATCGTGTATTGACAGATCCGAGCCCGATGCTCTGATACCACTGTTGCTACAACGACGGATCCAGATCCCGTGGCACAGCGGAAGTTTAAAATTTGAATGCCCGAGAACGGTCAATACACGAAAATAATCTAAACATACATAGGATGTTCAGGGAATTTATCTCTTGCGACTAGATGCCTGGCTCCGACTATTCCACAATGGGAGATATTAATTCAACGGTTGAACAGCTCTGATTGTCCAATGCGGTCCATGACCGGAATCTCAATTCCTTTGTTGGTTTGCACTAGAAATCCAGCAAAAGTTCTGCGGACGTAATCTCCACGTTGAGACGATCGGAATGAATTCTGACGATGGTGGAGGTGGAGTCGACGCGGTGGTGGCGCCGCGACGGGAGGAGGATGCGAGAAGGAGAGGGAATGGGAGCTGAGGGAGAGAGTTTTCAACACAGCTTGGTACGAATAAATGAATCCCCCAAGCCAAATGATAACCACTTGGAAATTCTGAACGAGGGTAGTTCGATAGATCACCAGGTCACTATCCATCTGCATGCTCAGAACATCACTATGTCCCCTACCAATGAAACGTGGTACATCGCATCGCAGATGCTAGTCTCAAGCTCGAACGGCCCTTATCCTCTTCTGGACGGCCCAATCGACTAGGAATTCATTCAGAAAACACAGTGACTATTAGATGTGTTTCATGATAGCCATCAAATCTACTATCACATATAACATACATTACAGTGCATTCAAGGTCTTTATCCAACAATTTTAATCATAATAATGAAGATAAAGAATTCCATAAAAGAATGCAAATTTCATAAATAAAGATCGTTTTACATAGAGTCAACAAGAACCCGTACGCCACAAGTTTGCTAGTTGGGAACCTACTCTAACATAGCTGACATGGTATCTATGCCTGGAAAGCGATCACAAGGGTACGCAGTGCAGCTCAGCTTACTGTTGGAGAAGCTGGTGAAGGTAGACCTTGGGGAGTCTATGGCTTTGCATCCCCTCAATGTGTTGAACAATTAGTCGGTTCTCACCTATATGTAGAAAAATCAAGCTGCTCCTCAAGTTGGTGACGCGAGGAAGCTATTTGGGATACAGCTGGTGAAAACAAATTTACTGCTGATGGTCTGCAATCACTGACGAACAAGAGGCCGAAGCAAGTAGTTGTGAGCTCAGCTGCTCTAGCACAGGTGTGTTCTGAGACCAGCTCAGACGCTAATAAGGTTCCTCTGGAGACACTATGATGGATCTGTGTAAAACAGATCCTGATTAAGTTTTGAATTACACAAAACCTGTTATTTTATTTCTAACAATTCTACTTAGTGTACAGATTCTATCTATCAAAGAAAGATGTCGCGAAGCTAAATTTGTTCAGTCGATGGTTCTCATGATAAAGTTCAGCAGCTGGTTTGGTTTATCATTTAGACGGCAGCTGGATTAGCAATGGAGACGTCCAAAGTTGAGTCAGTTGTTCGTAATCAGGCGGAGGCCAAGTTTAACCAGCTGGAGCATAGTGAACCAGCTGGAACGATAAGAACTAGCTGCAAGCGCTAAAGAAAGAAGGTGGACCAGCAGGAACATCAATCAGAGGACCAGCTGGAACAGAAGCTAAGAAGAGTCGCAAGTTCAGTCGATGGTTCTCATGATAAAGTTCAGCAGCTGGTTTGGTTTATCATTTAGACGGCAGCTGGATTAGCAATGGAGACGTCCAAAGTTGAGTCAGTTGTTCGTAATCAGGCGGAGGCCAAGTTTAACCAGCTGGAGCATAGTGAACCAGCTGGAACGATAAGAACTAGCTGCAAGCGCTAAAGAAAGAAGGTGGACCAGCAGGAACATCAATCAGAGGACCAGCTGGAACAGAAGCTAAGAAGAGTCGCAAGTTGGAGCTGGAACGATGAAGACCTGCTGGAGCGCTAAGCGATGATGACATCAGCAGTGACATCACAATCAGCAGGAAGCTACCGTAGAACCAGTCGATGGATGATCCAGACGCAAGAGATAAAGCGACGTCGTACAGGAAGAAGTATCCAGTCGCAAGCTACTGTACAACCAGTCGAGGGAACTTGAAGTTAGCGATAGCAAAATGATGTCGTTTGGATAAATGAATACGACAGCGTTTTGACTTCGCGCTAAAGATTCAGCAGAGGATTTTGTGATGGCAATAACCAGAAGGTAGCTACAGTTCATCCAGATGCAAGAAACAGTACATCCAAACGTGAGCTACAGTAGACCAGCTGTTGATATGCATCCAGTCGCAAGATGATGTACCAGTCGCAAGCTACAGTGTACGCAGTCGCAAGCTATAGCGCTTTGCTTATCCAGTCACAAGAAATCCAGACGCAGGAAAAGCAGTCGTAATTGAGGAGTTGCAACCAGGCGCAAAGAATCCAGTCGTCAAAGAATCCAGTCGCAGCAGTTAAAGAATGAACCAGTAGCGAAGCAGTTGACTAATTACGAAGAGTTACCAAAGCTGGGTGTCAACTGCTGAGCTCATTTCAAATGTTGAAGACGACAAAAAGGCCTGCAAAATAAAGGACACAAAGGACAATCCCTGTCGGTGCTTTACAGAACACATTTGAATGGGAAGAATTTGTGTCCAACGGATTTAATTTGAACAAAGGCTTATATACGAGAGGAAAGCCATTGAAGAAGTGTTGCTGAGGCCGAGAGGGCTGTTGAAGTGGATGTTGGTTGCACAGTGCACCAACAGAGGGAAGATGAACCTGAAGCGAAGCTGTCAACTATCATACTAGAGAAAGCTTAATTGCAGTTGACAGCTGAGCTAGTATTAGCTTGTGTAGAGCATTTCCCTAGTGTGTGAGAAACAGAGAATTGAGCGTTTTATTGTAACAATCTCACACACAGATTCTCTTGCACATTTCGTGAGTTGAGCTAAATTGATTAGCGAGTGAATCAAAACCCAAATGAAAATCAGTTCCCGTCCAAGCACGAAGACGTTAAACTCTGTATATGTAGTCTTTGAACAGAGACGTTAAACAAGTTCTGAGTGAACGGTCGAGGGCTGGTAGAGTCTAGGAGTTCTTGCAGCTGCTGGTTGCGGGATTGGGTCTGTACACGTTGTATAGATCAAATCTTCCAGTGGAACCTTCCGAGGTGGAAGAAGGGGAGACGTAGGACTTTGAGGTCCGAACTTCCAGAAACAAATTGATGGAATATTGTATTCTTTAAGCTTTCAGCACCTGCATTTATTTTCAGCATTCACGCATATACAATTAGCACCCTTGCACAATCGAGCAGATTTATGTTGTACATAAATATGTTTGAGGTGTTTTAAAATATTAGGATTCAGTTCTGGTGTTTTCCGCATGATTTCAATTCATACCAGATCTGTCTCCGGTGCTCTGGTTTTAGTGTTCAAGAACCAGAGGTATTGCACCTCATCTTTGTAATAGCAGCGCGCAAAATTTTAATGTTTGTCAACAGCGCCTGCTAAGTAGTTTAAAGAAAACCGGTCCTAACACACTAGCAAGAACAAGTTGAGCTGCTGCCAATATAGACCTAGCTGCTAAGGCCAAGGAGATACTAGAAGCATTTGCCCGGCCAAACCCAGTCTAGGAGCATTGTTTATTGGTGATTCAATCAGCTTGGGAAGCGGTGTCCTCAGAGACGTCATATTTTGATGAATGGGCACACTTCCAGACTGAGGTGAGGCTAAACACAATAAAGTTGATGATGCCCATTACCACTTTGGCAAAAGTAGAAGATGTTCTTGACATGGGCTGAGACAGAGCTGGTGTCTGAACTATTGAATCGGAGGATGTTGGTGCAGTGTAAGTTGTATGAGAAAGAGTTGCAGGAAGCGGTAGATAAGCACCAAGATGAATTTGATAATGCTGCACTGTCTGCGATTATGATCATATGTGCATACGGTTCTTTGAGAAAGAGCGAGATCATAAAGCACCACCGGTCTCAGCGACATCAAGCTGGTCTACCACTTTTGGTTCAAGAATCCTCAGCTACAGGATATTATTCTACAGAAGATATTCATGAAATTACCTAGGCTGAGGCGCGCATAGTGTCAAAGCAAGGAATTACTGCAACAGCTCAGGAGACATAGGAGCAACCGGCTCAGGTGGAGGGTCAACGGGTTCTCGCAATTGAGCACCAGGCTCAATCGCAACCAGCTCAGGAAGAAGAGACGGTGTTGATTGAGCAACAGGCTCAGGAGCATATTGAGGAGCTTCCATCGGTTTTACAAATCATGGAAGAAGTTGAGGCCGTAGATTCTTTGGAGACTCAGGCTCAAGAGGAGGAGCAATAGGCTCCAGAGGTAGGCAAGCAGGCCCTATCCCATCCAGTCCAAGTAATTCAAATTTTCCGTTCATTCTTTCGATTCCATTGGTAATAATGAGGAACGTCAGGTTCCTGGTTCTTCCGATTTACAACCTGTATATTATAGAGAGCAAGGAGAAAATTTTGAAGCAGAACATGATTTTTCCCAAGCTGGTCCACAGCCCGTCAATTTTCTAGTCCCCAGGCAGGTTATGATGCTATACTGAGCTTAAATCGGTGAAGAGCATCGTCACATCGCTGGAATCAATGGTGAATATGATGAGGGATGATAAGACGTATATGAAATATGACTCTCACATTTTCAAGCGAGCGTTCTGCAAGAAGGTGGATGAGGTGGTGACCAGCGTTAATACTTCTCAGACGGCGCTGGAAACCAATATTGTTCGTCAATTTACAGAGAGCCAACAACACTTTTCTAGTGATTTAGACTTTGTCAAAACAACTAGCTGAGTTGGTCAATCACTTTAAGGAAATAAGTGATGCCAAAAAGGGGAAAGGAGAAAGTAGCAAAAAGAGACGGCTACTGTAAGTACTTGGGGTTTATGTTAAGATAAAATTTGTAAGTTTTGGTGATAACAGAAACAAGATAAGAACTAAATCTTAGAAATCAGATCTGGACAGACCGTCATAATAGCTAAAAGTTAAAGCATCTTCAGATCCGAAAGCTTTGGAACAGTGTACTCAGATTTCAGGTATCGGGTTGGAAAGTTTGTTTCAGAGACTATCAGATTTGATTCTTCAGTATAGAGAAATTCAGATATCAGTTTTCAAGTCATCAGGAAGCCTATCAGATTTGTCTATTCAGTTGTTGTGTCAGGCATTCAGAGTTGAGGGTATTCAAATTTGATTCAGAGGCTACAATGACAGAACCGGGTATGTTTTCAATTGAAGAATTATTCATATTTGAGTTTAAGCATATCAGATGTGAATAGAGTGTACAGGGTTCTTCAGACTTCATTTTCGAGACAGTATCACAAGAAGAGCAGTAAAGTCTTCATATGTGACAGAGCTAATAATACATATCAGATGTGGTAACCCTACGTGTAAGGAAACAATCTACTTAGCTTTTCACAGAGGGAAAGAGAGCAGTACTCAGACTTCAGTTGTCAGGCCTCGTGCTCTAAACAGAGTAAAATCATACAAACACATGCGGAAGCTATCAAAAAGCGGGTAAAATTTTCGCTTTTGGCCTAACGGTTTAAAACAATGTAATTTAAAATAAAGCGATATTCAAAATATATCCCAGTTTATAAAAACAACCAACAGTATAGCATATAACAACCAAAACATGTATCAGACTCCTACTGGATACAATAACGAAGCGCAGGGCATCCCCCTGGCTAACTGATATATATATATATATAAATATGCTATACTCAACTGGGACACGCTAACCACCTCCTGGGGCACCACCAGCTGGGTTATAACCACGACCAGCTGTAAAACCTGGGTTCCCTGAAAACAACACAAACAAGGAAACAAACCAAGCCCCAGAGGGACATGGGGTCAAACCCCAGTACGGAGAGCAACAGATATAGCTAAAAGAATGCATAAGATAAAATGCAGATGCTATGCATGAGACACCGGATATCAACAGAAGGCTCGACCAACAAGGGAGCTAAGGAACTCAAGCAAAGCTCCAAGAATCTGCAACAACAGTGGCCACGAGGTGTGTTCATAGTGTGGTAATGAGCCACTCGCCGTGACACTACACCCGAATACCAGATGCATCAAACAGCTCAACCTGCCGTTGCCTCGCCCATGAACTGTGGTAGGTAACCACTCGGCGCATGGTGGCTAACGATCCCAGCAGGGAGATGAGAGTGCGGTATTGCCGCTCGCCATCGCATCCTGGTAGGAATCAACAACAGCAATACAAGATACGAAACAATGGCTGCAACTGAAATATGATTGCAATATGGGAAATGCGTGTATACATAAACATAGCAGCTAAAATCAACAGCAATCACATATACACACAGCAACATCCATATCAATGCACAAACAGCCATCTAGCATTCAATCTCACACCAATTCCCAGCTACTTCAAGCTCAGATCCATACCTTATACTTTTGTGCAACAATTACCACAAAACAGGCCCGAGAGATCTGGATAGCAACCTGCTAAATACATAGCACACAGATCTCAAAAGCTGCACAGAAACTCACGGCCAATTACAGAAGCTCACGGCTGGGAGCCACGCTCAACCAACGCAATTACTACCAAAACAACTTACTGGAAGCTTAAACCAAGGCTAGGAACAAGATCTCATCACAAGGGAACGAAGTTCTACCTCCACTACAAAACGCACAATCGGGCAGCAACTTCGCGTTCCTCAACTAGCCAACCACAGCCTCCAAAAGTGGTATGGAATGATAGATCTTCGCAAGAGGAGTCCAACGCTACCTAGAAATGTACCAAACAACGGCCGGAAACGATGGGAATTGCCGGAGAAAAGCTACGGTGAACAGTAACCTGGGGTTCGAAACGAAGAACACAATCGGGGAAAATATTTCGCTAAGTATGGAATCTGGTGCTCGAAATCGAAGACCAAGTCTTCCTTAAATACATCTCGCAAAAGCTGGTTAGAAACATCCACCGACTAAACCAGCAGGGAATTCCTCCAAAAGCTGGTACCAGCCGCAACATATAAAACGCAGCATTGCAACTAATCAAAACGGCATCGCACAGCTGACGTCATCAAATCCGGTCGCTAACTCTCTCTCAAAACCAGCTGCAAGCTACAGAAGGGTTGACCAGCGTTGACGTCTGGAAATAGAATATGCGCATCGACTGGTTCCTTAGCGCTAGCCAAACGACGAAGTTTCCTCCTCGCGCTACAGGTATGTTGACCCGCGTTGACATCTGCTTCGGCTGAACAACCAGCAGGCACACACACGCGATCAGATCTCACACTAGCGCTACACCAAAACGACGTCTCTCCAACTCATTCAAACGACACCGTAACCAACCCGATACAAAATACACTAAACCAGCGACTGGTATTTCAAGAGCTACCAGATCTCTCCAAACGACGGCGTTTTGGAATCTCACGTTGCCAAATAAACGCTACGACTGGTTTTCACTAAACAACCAGCTCTTACCACAAAACCAGCTTTCACCACAAAATGCCAAAAATACGAAGACTTCCAGAATTGTTCCAAATGCTATTTCAGACCCGAAAATGCCAACCAAACTTAAAAACAAAGATTAAACCACCAGAAATCTCTAAAAACCGATACATGCCAACAATTAAATCTTGATTACAAAACCAAGTCTCACATCAGTACTGCAACATATGTGAGCTTCAAATCTCTTCAGACGTCATCAGTTTTTTGGAGAGAATTACAACGGTCAAAATTGATTTAGGGAAACAACATCGAAGCTATCTTGAGTAAGTCACGCATTTCGCAAAATGATTGATACGCTGGTTACTCTGTTTGGCAAGTAAGTTAATCAAGCTTTGACAGCACAGTTTACCTTGTGCATAGCGCTAATGGAGATTCGATGAAGATATACAGAAGGATTCGAATCTACTGACCATTGAGATTGAAGAGCATAAATAGGTGAAGATTTCAAATAGAGAAGTCTCTCCGTGAATCTTTAATCTCTCGCTGAATTTCATCTTGCATAATTCACAAGCTGTCAAATTTCTGGGATATTTCAAGCGTAAATATATTCAAAGTCCCAGTTGTAAAAATCTCGAAGAACATTCCAGTGTTCTAAATTGTTTCATCTTCGAGATACCTACAGTACTCAATAGCTTTGTATTTCATTGTATTATTCAGGATTGAGTCTGTAACAAACGTGCTACTTGAAGCCGTTTGAGAAAAATCAAGTGTTTGTAATTCCGCAGTTGCATCTGCGTGTATTGGTGATTGCTAGGAGTTCACTTGGAGCGAGGCTCGGTGATTGGGTGTCCACAAAGTCTGTACACATCAAAATCTTCTAGTGGAACCTTCCTGCAAATAAAGAAGGGGAGACGTAGGATTTGATATCCGAACTTCCAGAAACAAATCTCTGATCCTTATACTTTTACTTATCGCATTTATTTACTTATACTGTTCACTGCAACTTATTTCTGCACATTTTCTGTTAGTCGAGAAATCAGATTTGAAACTGAGATACCTCAGATTTGGTAACAAGTTAAGCGAGGCGCTTGTAAAATTGTTTTTAAAGGTTTCGAAAATTCAAAAATCCAAGAAGTTCATTCAACCCCCGCCTTCTGAACTCCAGGGCCCATTTTTGATCCTAATTGATCCTATCAATTAGTATCAGAGCCTGCGCATCTCAGTTATTGAACAACTTGTCTTTTACGCTTTATATATTTCATTATGGAAATCTCTCACAACAAAATTCCTATGTTCTCCAATGAGGAATACGACGACTGGAAGATTAGGATGCAAGCACACTTGGCTGCACAAGATGATGATATGTGGTCCGTCATTATAGATGGTCCCATAAAGATAATGAAAGTCAACACTGCTATAGCCGTATCTGGTAGAGCACCGGAGTGGGTAGAAAAGAAAAGATATGAGTATACTACTGAGGATAAGAAGAAGTCAAACTTGGATAATGTGGCCAGGGATATTCTGTAAAAGACGCTGGACAAGAACATGTTCAGCAAAATCAAAAACTATGCTACAGCAAAGGAGATTTGAGAGAAGCTGATTCAGATCTGCGAGGGCAATGACGAAACCAAGGAGAACAAATTAACTGTGGCCCAGCAGAAGTATGAGTCTATCAAGATGCGAGAGGGAGAAACCATGGAAGAATTTGATGAGCGTTTCAGTGCTGTGGTGATCGAGCTAACAAGTCTGGGAAAAGAATATTGCAACCGAGATTTGGCTCTCAAAGTGATGAAAGCATTACCGAAGGATTCGGATGTCAAGACTTTGGCCATGAGAGAGTCTAAGGACCTAAACAATTTGGAGCTTCATGATCTGTTTGCGAACCTGAAGGCGTATGAGTTTGAGTAAGAAACCAGATCTGAGGCAGGACCGTCGACATCTCAACCAACTAAAGCTTTAGCGGCAACGACATCTAAACAGTGCTCACCGAGCAAATCTACTGAACAACTAAGCAATGACTCGATGTCCCTCTTCTTCAAGAAGTTTGGGAAATACCTGAGAAAATCCTATAACCCTTCCTTTTCTTATAATAATGCACACAAATCTGAAAAGACTTCGACTGATATGAATTGTTTTAATTGTGGTCACCCAGGGCACATTGCAGCAGATTGCAACATGCCAAAGAAGGATGAAAGCTAGAATGATGACCGATCTAAGAAGGATGTAGGAGATCCAAGGAAAGAAGGAGAACTAGATCTGACAAAAGGTCAACTAGAAAGAATGATCGTAAAGTACTTGTTGCAGAAGAAAGCCACAAAAACTGGGTAGATTCAGATTCAAACTCCTCATCAAGCCTCTCCTCATCTAGCAATAGTGAACAGGAGGAAGTTCACTTCCTGATGGCTAATCAACCTTCGGAAGACGAGATATTTGATTTCTCTAATTCTGAATTTACACTTGAAGACCTGATCACTGCACTGAATGAGATGGTCTATGAGTACCGGAAACTCACAGAGACATTTGAGGAAATCAAAGCCGAAAACAAAGGTCTGAAAAATAGTTCAGTTGAATCAAGCCCTGCTCAGCTTGAGGATATTGACAGTTTAAAGACTGAGTTAAGGAAGCTGATGATGGAAAATGAATCCTTGAGAAATAAGTCTAGCGAGCTCACATCTGAAAACGAAAGGTTAAAATAAGTAATGAACTCCTGGACCAAGTCTTCTGTTTCCCTGAACAAGCTGTATGAAACTCAGAAGTCACCGATGATAGAACTGGCTTAGGTTTCAACGTTGAAGAAAGCAGCTCTGAGGGAACGAGTACTCTATCAGATATGGTATATGGAAAGTTCAAAAAGATGAACTTTGTCAAAGCCAGTGTTATACACAATGCTTATGAGTCGGTAAGGTATGATGACCAGACCTCTGGGCAACTGAACCAAAAAGGCAAAGCTGGCATCGGATATATCAGACCTGAGAATACTAAGCCAAGCTGGTTAAAGAATAGACTTGATAAAGAGAAAGCGAAAGCTGGCTCTAAGTCGTCTGTTCCTCACCAGCCTAGGAGGAATTCTACGAAGGTCAAATCTGTTTGGAGAAAGGTTCAGCCCCGACCAGATCTGAATGGTCCACATACTAAGCCAAAGCTCAACAGATCTCACAATATTTTTGCACACACCCTTATGGACTTTCATACTAGGAAAACTGTTAAGGTAATTCAAGTATGGGTCCCGAAAGGGGTAATCCGATCTGGACCCAAGTAAAATTGGGTACCAAAGTTTGTTTTCATGGTTGCAAGATAACAGGTACAAAGCTGAAGAAGAATCCATCATATGGTATCTGGACAGTGGCTGCTCATGACACATGACAGGCAACACAAAGCTACTATCAGATGTGACTCCTCACAAAGGAGCGAAAATCGTTTTTGGTGATAACTTACATGGTAAAACTGTGGGTAAGGGTAAGCTTACCCACGGTAACATTTCAATATCTGATATTTTAGTTTGTTGAGAACTTGTGCTACAATTTAATTATTATAAGTCAGTTGTGTGACAATGGTTACATAGTTAGCTTCCTGAAGCACACTTGCACAGTTCAGAGTCCAGATGTTCTGACTGTATTGGTAGGCAAAATATCGGGGAATACCTACATTATCAATTGGTCAGAGCATATGGGATCTGAACAGATATGCCTTGCGGCTGACTCTTCCAAGAGCTGGCTGTGGCATCAGCGAATGAACCATCTCAACTTCAAAACGCTTTTCAAATTGAGTCAGCATGAACTGGTTTCTGGTATGCCCAAAATCAATTTTTCTAAGGACAAGAGCTGTGCCGCATGTCAGCTTGGTAAACAAATTGTTCTACTTTTAAAAATAAAGGCGATAAACGTTCTTCCTGAAGCTTAGAGCTTTTACATATGGATCTCTTTGGTCCTATTCCCATAACGAGCTTAGGGGGGACGAATTACACCCTTGTTGTCGTTGATGATTTTACAAAGTGACTTGGGTGCTGTTTTTAAAATCAAAATCTGATATCACTGACCAACTGATTCGGCTTTTAAAACTTTTACAAAATGACAGATCTTGTACAGTCAATCGGATAAGAAGTGATCGTGGTACCGAGTTTTTAAATCAAAAATTATCTTCTTATCTGGATGAGATTGAGATAAAGCATGAGCTTTCTGCAGCTAGAACTCCTCAATAGAACGGGCTTGTTGAGAGGAGAAACCGTACTTTAAAAGAAGCTGCTAGATCTATGATTGCTTATTCCGGTATTTCTCAAAAATTCTGGGCAGAAGCAGTTAATACAGCCTGCTACACACAAAACAGATCTATGATTAACAAGTTTCACGGCAAAACCTCATATGAGATCTGGAGTGGCAAGAAACCTGACATTTCATATTTCAGGGTGTTTGGGGTGCAGATGCTTCATTCACAATAATGGTAAGAAGCACCTAACAGCTTTTGATGCTAAATCTGATGCAGGTTTATTCCTAGGTTATTCAGCTGTGAGCAAAGCGTACAGAGTGTTCAACAAGCGAAGTCTGACAGTTGAAGAATCAGCACATGTGGTCTTTGATGAGACAAGTTTCAGATCCAACTCAGCTGCGAGCCTCAATGATTTATGCACACATTGATCAACAGGAACAGATCTCATCAAGTGTGCCCTGCTGGAGATGAAATGACAAATGTTCAAGATGTTGCACAACCAGATCCGATAGTACATCTTTTGACATCTGACGCGGAAGATGCGAGCACATCCTATCAAGTATCGAGTTCAAATCTGGAACAACAATCACAACAACTGGAATCTGATGCACAAGCTAGCGATGCAAATCATCATTTGATGCCAGACAATTATGCGACCATCCATCCAAACATCGTAGCTGAATAGGGAGCAAATCCAATCGGATCTGATCTTCGATGGAACAGAAATCATCCACTCGAGTAGATCATAGGTAACATTCACTCTTCTGTTTGCACACGAAGCCAGCTTATGCATGATCACTTTGATTCACATTCATATCACATATTGAACCTAAGATGATTGAAGAGGCCTTAAAAGACCCTAGTTGGATAGATGCAATGCAAGAAGAACTTAATCAGTTTAAGAGAAACAATGTATGGCAACTTGTACCTAGACCTTCTAATCATTCAGTAATAGGAACTAAATGGGTCTTTAGAAATAAACTGAATGAAGATGGCGTAGTAACTTGAAACAAAGCTAGGATGATAGCACAAGGATTTATACAAATGGAAGGCATAGATTTTGATGAGACATTTGCACCAGTAGCTAGACTAGAAGCCATCCGCATGTTTCTTGCTTATGCTGCATACAAAGACTTCAAAGTCTTTCAAATGGATGTTAAGAGTGCATTTCTTAATGGCATCCTAACAGAGGAAGTGTATGTTGCACAACCTCCTGACTTCGTAAATCATACATATCCAGATCACGTTTACAAACTGGTCTATATGGGTTGAAGCAAGCACCCAGAGCTTGGTTTGATAAACTGTCTAAGTTTCTTCTCGAGCATGAATTCACAATAGGCACCGTTGATAAGACACTATTTAAATTTGTCAAATCTGATCATGTATTGTTAGTCCAAATATATGTTGATGATATTATTTTTGGGTCAACTAACCCAAAATTATGCCAAAAATTCTCTAAGTTAATGCAGGACAAGTTCGAGACAGCTTGACAACGGAATCTTCATTAATCAAGCCAAATACACAAAAAGAACTGCTGAAGAAATTTGGCATGGACAACTGTTCAGCAGCTGCGACCCCAATGAGTGCTTCAATCAAACTGGATAAAGATGAAGCTGGATCTGCCATAGAAAAAATCTGTACTTAGGCGTCTTCATCTCCTTTCACCCTATCATAAATGGCCTCCGCACTGATCAACAACACCGTTCAGGTTTACTTTGCCTCTGTTCTTGTTAGAGTAGATGCCCAACTAGCCAACTTGTGGCGTGTGGGTTTTCATTGACTCTTGTACAAACGATCTTTATATATGATATTCGCATTCTTTTATATGGCATTCTTTACTTTCATTATGTGTGTAATGATTTACAATTGTGTTGAGTAAAGACCTAGATTACACTAAAGCGTATGTTAGATGTGATAGTGGGTATGACGGCTATCATGAAACACATCT
>KQ999361.1:14945-45224 GCA_001598015.1 Dorcoceras hygrometricum | reverse complement strand
AAAGGCATAACTAGAAACTCATAATGCCCATACCTCGTACGAAACGCAGTCTTCTCAACATCCTGCTCACGGATGCGCAATTGATGATACCTCGAACGAAGATCGATCTTAGAAAACACAACCGAACCCTGGAGTTGATCAAACAAATCATCGATCCTAGGCAAAGGGTACTTATTCTTCACTGTTGCCTTATTTAACTGCCTAAAGTCGATACACATCCTCATTGAACCATCCTTCTTCTTCACAAACAAAATAGGTGCTCCCCACGGGGACATGCTAGGCCTAGTGAAACCCTTCTCCAGCAAATCACTAAGCTGAACCTTAAGCTCCCCTAACTCCAGGCGCTAAACGATACGAAGCTCTCGAAATTGGGGTTCGTACCAGGCACCAACTCAATGCTGAAGTCTATCTCCCTTCTCGGAGAAAAACCAAGAATCTCCTTCGGAAACACATCCGGGAAATGTCGAACCACGTGAACCCTACTAAGCTCTACGCTCGAAGAAGAAGACGCATCTAAGGCATAGATCATAAAACCAGCATTCTCTAGCGACAACAGGCTAAACATCTCCATCGCAGAGACTAAACGAATCTTCGAATGGGAATCTTGACCACAGAAATTCCATTTCTCGCCAGACTGGGGCCTGAATCGCACAACTCCATGGAAACAATCCACAGTGGCCCTATAGCTAGACAACACGTCCATTCCCACTATACAATCAAAATCTCACATCATTAGCCTGATCAGGTTGGCTAACAATACACTCTCGCCAAACCTAATAATACCATTCAACAAGATCTTTTGGGAGACCAGGCTCGCGTCGGCAGGAGTCGCAACAGACACAACATCACACAAAGATGTGGTATGCAAACCATGCTCAACCACAAATGCATCAGTAATAAACTAATGTGATGTTCCTGTATCAAACAACACAAGTGCAGGAAAATAAAAAACAAAGCAAGTACCTGCGATCAATCCTCCACCTGGCGTGCCCTCCACTTGCTCCCTAGTCATGGCATTCGCCTGGGCAAACTGAGGATGGGAAGACTGTCCAAATCGCGAAGGACCAGGCTGCTGAAACGGCCTAAACTGAGGCTACCATTAACTCTGCTGCTGGGCTGGAAAAGAACGACCTCTAGATGATCCACCTCGACCCTGCGGTGGAGTGGTGGTATGCTGCGATCCAGAAAAAGGACACACTCTCGCAAAGTGCCCATACTGACCACAAACATTGCATGAGCCCTGCACACCTCCTCTGGTGTCCGGGATGCTGGGCTAACTGCTGCTGGGGTGGCTGAGACGACTGCACTGACTGGAGAGGTTGCACTCCCGGAACCACGGGACGGCTACCTTGCACTCCTTGCGGCCTAACACGCGACCGACGGTTCTTCAGTCCTTCCTCAATGTCTATAGCCCTGTCCACCGCTTTTGCATAGCTCGCCAATGAACCTTCCAACACAAAAGAATACAGCTCTTCATTGAGCCCCTCCATGAACTTGTTCCTCTTCACCTTCTCTCGGCCAGCAACATGCGGAACATAGGCAAGAAGATAAGAAAATCTCCGGGCATACTCTCCCACGGACAAAGATCGCTGCACCAGGTTATCAAACTCTTGCTCCCTGGTGTTCACAAAAGATTCCGCACGGTCCGCCTGTCAAAAGGCAGTATAGAAACTACTCCACGAACTCCCTACGCGTGTCTCCTCTAGAGTCCTCGAAGCACCTCTCCACCAACGCTCGACACTTCTCGTCAACTGAAACGTAGCCAAACTCAGCCTACGCTCATCGTCATACCTGACACGATCGAACAACCTGGTAATATGCTGCAACCAGGACTCAGCATCGGAACTAGGCTCATCGCCATTGAACGTTTGAGGGTTCATCCGCTGAAACCTCGCCATGACCAACTACCATATCGTCCACATGGGCTGCCATCTAATCTACCTCCAAGTCAATCTGTCTATCGCATCCACGACGAGGGACACTACGCTGCGCTTCCTCATTCTGACCTTTGGACTCTTCCTGAAACTACCCTCTACCTCTACCCCTATGTCTAGGCGGCATCTACGAAGGCACTAAGAGGGTAAGGTCACACAGCAACAGATAAATATCACAAAAAAAGTAAATCACATAGTCATGCACATGCAACAAACAACACTGTGCCTAGACTCAAGTGTGATCAAAGAAATAGAACTTATCCCAGCTTAAGCTCTGATACCAAAAATATCAGGCCTCGTGCACAAACACAGAGTTTAACCACGCAAACACTTAGCGGAAGCAATAAAATAGTGGCTAATCACTTTGGCCTGACTGAATGATACATAATTTAAAATACTGCAATACTCAAAATATCCCAGTAGTTAAAATAACTCAGTACAACAGTACATCATTCAACAGATACAAGCACTAAAGAAAGCAACCAAAATACAAAAAGCACAGGGCATCCCCCGGCTAACAGTGCTTATACATAAATGCTATACGCTAACTGGGACACTCTAACCACCTCCTGGGGCACCTCCAGCTGGGTCTACTCCACGGCCAACAGAGTAACCATGATAACCTGAAAACACATGCACAGGCAAACAACACCAGCCCCGGAGGGACATGGGGTCAAACCCCAGTACGAATATCAGCATAAAACAGCAAATGGAAAGCAACAAGTAATATGCAATGCTATGCATGAGAACAAGGCTACAACCGAAACACAGGGAGCCAAAGGATCTAAAAGCTGATCAAGAACAGATACAACTGAACAACAGTTACCAGTTAACAGTGGCCACGGGGTGTGTGAGTATATGGAGCTACCCACTCGTCTCAACACACGGCACCAGATGCAACACATAGCTCAACCCGCTGTTGCCCAACTCATGAGATGTGGGAGCTACCCACTCCGCTCATAGTGGCTAACAGATCCCAGTAGGGATATGAGGTACGGGAGTTACCCGCTCATCCTCAACAGCATCCTGTACACTCAGAATAAAGATACAAGGAACTGATACAACAGATCTGAGCTCAAGAGATAAATGCGTGCATGCAACAGATGCAATGATCAACACAGAAACATATACATTACAAAAAGCATACACAACAGCAAGCACAATCACCCATGCTCAATCCAAAGCTGTAAAACAAGCTCACATCCGTACCTCAAGTCTTCTGTGCAACAATTACTACAAAAGGGGGTCCCGAGCAATACAGATCTCACACCTGCTAAGCCAAATACAGACACTAGATCAGGAACAGAAGCACAGAACGCTACGAATTGGGAGCCACGAGCTCAACCAAATATGTCCTACCCTTCTATCACAACAGAAGGCTCTAAACAAAGCACAAGGTAGGATCTTTAACACTTATCCAACGAGATACCTCAACGGCAGGTGAAATCCGACGCTTGTTTTGAGGACGAGCGGATAACTCCCGTATGACTCATCTCCCTGCTGGGATCTGTTAGCCGCTATGAGCGGAGTGGGTAGCTCCCACATCTCATGAGCTAGACTACAGCGGGTTGAGTTGTGTTTTGCACCTGATACCGTGTGTTGAGACGAGTGGGTAGCTCCCATGTACTCACACACCCCGTGGTCAATGTTGCACTGTCATCCGTTGCTATCTGTCTTTGATCAGCTTTGAGTTGCCTTCAAGATTCTGGATCCCTGTCATTGGTTGTAGCCTTCTGTTGTACTCAGCTGTTCATGCATAACATTGCATATTATCAGTTGCTTTCCATTGGCTGTTTTTTAGTTGCTCTCCGTACTGGGGTTTGACCCCATGTCCCTCCGGGGCTTGGTTTTTTTGTCTGCCTGTTTGTTGTCAAGGTTTCCCAGGTTATTCAGCTGGTCATGGATTTGACCTAGCTGGTGGTGCCCCATGAGGTGGTTAGAGTGTCCCAGTTAGCGTATAGCATATATGTAGCTGTACTGATAGCCGGGGGATGCCCTGTGTTTTGTAGTATCCAGTTGTAGTCTGGTGTTCTTGTATTTGATAAATTATGTACTGTTGTACTGTGTGTTTGTAAGCGGGCATATTTTGAGTATTGCTATATTTTAAATTATGTAATCCTTCAGTCAGGCCAAAAGCAAAAATTTTAACCACTGTTTTATTGCTTCCGCTAGTGTTTGCGTGGTTTAACTCTGTATTTTTTCACGAGGCCTGACATGTGCTATAATCTGATTAGTATAAGTCAGCTGTGTGGCAATGGTTACACAGTTAACTTTCAAAATCACACATGCACAGATCAGAGCCCAGATAGTCCGACGGTATTGGTAGAAAAAAGATCAGGGAAATACCTACGTGGTCAATTGGTCAGAGCAGATGGGATCTAAACAGATTTGCCTAGCAGCTAACTCTTCCAAGAGCTGGCTGTGGCACCAGAGAATGAACCATGTTAACTTCAAAACTCTTGCCAAATTGAGTAAGCTCGAATTGATTTCTGGTATGCCCAAAATAAATTTTTCAAAAGACAAGATTTGTGCAGCATGTCAGCTGGGAAACATATTCGATCAACTTTTAAAAAGAAAGGCGGTATTCGTTCTTCCCGGAGCTTAGAGATTTTACATATGGATCTTTTTGGCCTTATACCCGTAACTAGCTTAGGGGGGACAAATTACACCCTGGTTGTTGTTGATGATTTTACAAAATTTACATGCGTGTTGTTTTTAAAATCAAAGGATCAAACCGCTGACCAACTAATCAAGCTTTTAAAACGTTTGCAAAATGATAAATCTTGTTGATAGGATCAATTAGGATCGAAATA
The DNA here is from genome assembly GCA_001598015.1 of Dorcoceras hygrometricum. Taxonomy (NCBI): domain Eukaryota; kingdom Viridiplantae; phylum Streptophyta; class Magnoliopsida; order Lamiales; family Gesneriaceae; genus Dorcoceras; species Dorcoceras hygrometricum. The sequence continues at coordinate 40,477 of KQ999361.1, read as the reverse complement.
GCCTAGGAGTTCAGAAGGGGGAGGGGGGGGGGGTTGAAGTGAACGGGTTTTTATTTTTTGAAACCTTAAAACGATTTTTATAAACGCCTCGCTTAACTCGGATCTGTGTTACCAGATCTGAGGTATCTCATCCTAAATCTAATTTCTCGACTAACAAAAAATTTTGCGGAAATAAGTCGATTGATCAGTGAACAGTATAAGTAAATAAATGCAATAAGTAAAGTGCAGGGATAAGGATTTGTTTCTGGAAGTTTGGATCTGAAGATCCTACGTCTCCCCTTCTTTGCAGGAAGGTTCCACTAGAAGACTTTGATGTGTACAGACGCTGTAGACACCCGATCACTGAGCCCCGCTCCAAGTGAACTCCTAGCAATCACCAATACACGTAGATACAACTGCTGAATTACAAATAATTTTATTTTTCGAATTGCTTAACAGAGCCAGTTCGTTACAGACTCAATCCAAACCAATACAGTGAGTACAGTGTTTTGAGTTCTGTATGTATCTCAAAGATAAAATAATTAAGAACAACGGGATGTTCTCCGAGATTTTGACAACTGGGACTTTGAGTAATTTTACGCTTGAATATTCCCAGAGATTCAGAGCTTGAGAGTGTAAGATGAAATCGAGCGAGAGTTTTTACAATTCATGGAGCAACTTCTCTGTTTGAAGTCTTCATCTATTTATACTCTCCAATCTTTATACTCTCCAATCTCAAAGGTCAGTAGATACGAATCCCTTCATCGAATCTCCATTAGTGCTATGCACAAGGTAAACTGCGCTGTCATAGATTGATTGACTTGTTTACCAAACTGGGTAACCAGCGTATCAATCATTCTGCGTAATGCGCGATCTTGCTCAAAATAGCTTCGATCTTGTTTCCTTAAATCAATTTTGACCGTTGCAATTTTCTCAAGTAAACTGATAACGTCTGAAGAAATTTAACTTCACATCTATTGTAGTATTGACATCTGAGTACTGCTCTGATTCACAATGCCCTTTGTGAATATCTAAACTGTCTCCTTACACATAGAGTTATCACATCTGAGATATCCCCCTTTGTAATGTTAATGCTGTCACATCTGAAGATTTTACTGCTCTACTCTCTATCAAGTCTGAAATCTGAAGAACCCTGTGCAGTCTATCCACATCTGATATGCATATACATATACCCGGATCTGTCGGTGTAGCCTCTGAATCAAATCTTAATACCCTCAAATCTGAATTCCTGACCCGGCAACTGAAATGTTCGTGAATACTCAAGTCTGATGGGCTCGATAACTGAAATCTGAATATCTCTATAGTTCTGAATAATCAAATATGAGTCTCTGAAACAAAATCTCCACCCTGATACCCGACATATGAGACAACTGTTCCCAAAGCTTTCGTATCTGAAGATGCTTACTGTTAATAATGATAATTGACTGTCCAGATCTGATTTCTAAGATTCATTTCTTATCTTATTTTTGTTATCACCAAAACTTATAAATTTAGCTTAACAATTTCCCCGTTTTTGGTGATGACAAAACTTAGCAGCCTTAGACTTAAAAGAGACAAAAATAAATTGCTCCAAGTCTGTTATATATTCGACATGAATCAAAGTACTAAAGATTTGTACAAAGAACTGAAAAAATGTTAAAGAATGCAACTGATCAGATCTCTCCAATAATTAGTTCATTCCAATACAGTATCTCCAGTCCCTTCTCTGCGAACCACCACCACGTTTCATTGGGAGTTCACTCCTACTGCCTCCTCCATCACCAGAGCCAGGTCTTCCACGTTCATCAGGAGGCTGCGGACCACAGCTGCTACCACTTTTCCCCTTTTTTTCATCACGTACCCTATTGATATAATCAACAAGCTCTGACAACTGAGACGTGAGGTGATTATAGTTTTCCTGTGCTTGCACACGGAATTCCAGTAGCTCGTGTGAAAGGGCATCTTGCCGGTCCTCGATCTTCTTTCAATTATCATCATATGACTGAGAACACGCAACCTGCTGAGATTGTAGCTTTTGCTGAGATGCCAGAATATCAAGGGACAGGGCGGCCTTTTGAAGCTGAACTTCTTTTCGAACATTGCTAAACAGACCTCGATACGTCCTGTCCTGTTGATTTAAAATCTCGGTAAAACGCTGCTCAAGGCTGTTGATGTGAAAGAGAAGCACATCCTTGAGTTTTTCTGCATCATCTCTTTTCTGCACTCGCTCAGTTTGAATCTGATTGACTGAAGCTCGGAGCTGTGCTAAGGGTTCTGTGAAATCTAGCGGGGTAACATCAGGAGCCATCAAGATCTGGTCGACATCCAAAGTAGTGTCATCGGTAGTGAAGAATATACGAGAGTCGGTAGAAGTACTCGGATTTGGCGAAATCAAATCTGTATCCATGTGACGCTGAGAAACACTGTCAGCCAGAGAGATCGGATCTGGTTGGCTGGAGTTAGAACTCGAATCTGAGGGAACCAACTGTACATCTAGACCTCTGTGAAAAATTCCAACAAAATCTGCCGGATCTACTGCTACATCTACCATTGTACCAACTGCAACTATATCTCTACAAAAATTTTTAAACCAACTGGTTGCAAACGACCAAAAGTAGAAAACTGTACAATTTCTATACATACATCAGCCCACTGTTGGTGAAGCAGCTTGAAGAAATTAATGACTGGGGCAAGAGAATCATCGAATTGCGGTTGAGCTGGTAATAGCCATTCGAGAGAAAGAACTGGCTTGGGTAGGCGTACCCAAAAATCATTGGCTTCTTGGATATTCCAAGACCCGTAAACCAAGAAATTGGTTCGAATCCAGCACAAACACATGTTCTTCGTATTTTATCGGGCAATCAATGCAACACGATATTTGTGTACTCCTTCAAATAGTCTTGAGCTGCAAATCCGGTCCCACTTCAGGCCATGCATTTTCATCTGAGTTTGTAATGTTTTGAATGCGAAGAGATGAGCATTATAGAGCAACGCTATGATCTGAAGATCAATGGCTGACGTGGGTTGGCCGGCTTTGAAGTTTTGTCGATGAGCCTCCAAAACTTTTCTCAAAAGCATCCCTTTGTATTTAGAAATAATGTACTCCTGCCTCCTCATAGTTGTCTCTAACGAATCGGTCTCTGACCATGCCAAAATATGCTTTTCTTTGACAATTATATCCTTGACCGAATCAAGATCTTCTATTTTACTCAAACTGAAAGAATGTGACAACATCTGCTATTACCTTATTTCGAAGCTGGACAAGAAAATCTATATCTGCACAGATTAAACTGAACATCTCACGGGCCGGGTGCCCTTTTATTTCATCATCAACAAGAGGCGCCTTCCCCTTGTCTGATGTAGCAATCCGAGGGAGACTGGCCTTGTACCAATCCCCTTCGCTAACTCCTGCGAACTCAATACCAAGTCCGAATTTTATTCGAGTAGGCTCTGCAGCTGTCAAGGATGGCAGCATCATCCCCTCTGGGATCTATTTCAGAATATCCTCGATGGACATGGACTCTTCATCAGAGTTCGTTACTGTCGCAACACTCTTTGCCAGATTCAAATCATCAGTAGCTGTCAGGCCTCGTGCTCTACTCAGAGTTAAGCCACGCAAACATAGCGGAAGCATACAAAAAGTGGCTTAAAATTTTCTCTTTAGGCCTGACGTTTTAAAACATATAATTTAAAATACACAATACTCAAAGTAATCCCAGCATTTTACAAACACTCAGTACAATAGTACAACATTTAAACAATACAATCATCAGTACTACAACGGATAACACAATCCCACAAGCACAGGGCATTCCCCGGCTAACAGTACTAGTACATATATGCTATACGCTAACTGGGACACTCTATCCATCTCCTGGGGCACCTCCAGCTGGGTCAAAACCACGACCGGCAGAGAAACCTGGGAAACCTGAAAACACATACATGCAACAATACACAAGCCCCAGAAGGACATCGGGGTCAAACCCCAGTACTGAGAGCAGCATAAACAACATAAGGAAAGCAACAAATAAATATGCAAATGCGATGCAAGGGATCAAGGCTACAACCGAAAGCAGGGAGCCAAATGATCTCAACAACAGCTCAACAGCAAGATCTGATCAAAGGAAAGACAATCAGTACATGCAACAATACACAAGCCCCAGAAGGACATCGGGGTCAAACCCCAGTACTGAGAGCAGCATAAACAACATAAGGAAAGCAACAAATAAATATGCAAATGCGATGCAAGGGATCAAGGCTACAACCGAAAGCAGGGAGCCAAATGATCTCAACAACAGCTCAACAGCAAGATCTGATCAAAGGAAAGACAATCAGTGGCCACGTGTATACCGAGCACATGGGAGCTACCCACTCATATCCAGTACACCATACCAGATGCTAAACAGACAGCTCCACCTGCTGTTGCCCACTCATGAGATGTGGGAGCTACCCACTATGCTCATAGCGGCTAACAAACCCAGCAGGGAGGTGAGGTACGGGAGTTACCCGCTCAGCCTCCGAGGTATACGGGAACTACCTGCTCATCCTCGATCACAGCATCTTGGTATTCTCAAATTAAGAGAACAGGAACAATTAGAAAAACAGAGCTCAATAGGATAATGCGTGTATGCAAATGCAACAGCTGATATCATAACAATGCACAAACGATAACAGCACAGAGCACACACACAGCCAAGAATATAATCCATGCTCAATACTAAGATGTAAACAAGCTCACATCCGTACCTCAATTCTCTATGCAACAATTACTTCAAGAAGATTGCCACAATGACGTCCTAAGCACACAGATCTACCACCTTCTCAACGGTAACACACAATACCTCAGGGACCGAAGCACAGAAAATAGTAGCTGGGAGTTATGAACTCCACCAGCGCTAATCCTAACTCTCTAACTCTACAAAAGCTCTAATCAAAGATCAAAGGCAGGAACTTTATTTACCCCAACAAGCTAGGAGCGAAATCCGACGCTTATGCTAACAGACTACACAAAGGAGATGTCTTCGCACACCTCACCAGCTTCAAGAAAACGTTCGAAAACGATATCCAAACGAAGCGTCTCAGCAAGAGGAGTCCACGCTACCACTCTTGCTCTCGTCGAAGCTGTCTATCGTCGGCAATCGAAGAAGATAAGGTTCGGTGAACAGTAGATTGGGTATCGCGACAGGATTTGTCAATCGGGAAAATATTCTAAGTATGGAAACTGGATACTCAATTCGAAGACCAAGTCCTATAATATAAGCCAAAGCTGCTCACAGCTGAAGAAACAATATCCACCACACTTAATCCATCGCAACTGGTATTCCCGCTCGTAGACAGATCTTGCAACAGATCTCTATCTACGCCAAAACAGATCTCTACTAACTCAAACGACGTCGCAGAGAACTACTGTCGCAACTGGACACGTCACCCGCTACTCACTGCTGAACACTAACCAACATCTGTTAGCAACGCTACAACAGATCTCTCACATAGCTGATGCTAATGCGAATCACAACTGAGTCTTCTTTGCTAATCCAAAACGCTGTCGTTCCAACTAATCCAAATGACGACGTAGAACTACTCACTGCTGAAACACGCTAGCGCGCTCTCTACTGCTCAGCGACAACAGATCTTGCTACGACTGCTGAATACAACCACTACTGCTGACGTCACCACTGCTGAGCGCAAACTTTCAGCGATGACTCATGCAACTGCAGATTCCGTGCCAACTCTAACTCCCCAGAACAGTTCCAAGGCTGAACCAAAACCCAATAGCTTCTCTAAGCATATCGACTCAATGCTGATCTCAACAAAACCCGATTAATTAACTCAATTAATCTCATCAGCTTTTGGGTCTCACATCTATCCCCAACTAAAACAGGATTTTCGTCCTCCAAATCAATCAACTCCAAAACAAGAGTTCAAGATAACTGGGGAAATAAACACAAGAAACCAACTACTGGAAAAAAAGCAACATCTAATCAAACAGATGCGGCCACTCACGCTGCATCTTCTATTCCAGTTCCTAAGTAGCTTCTTCTCTACCATGCTTGGTCCACTGAACCATCACTAAGGGAATGGTTTTGTTCCTCAGCTGTTTCTCTTTTCTATCTAAGATCTGCAAGGGATACTCAACGTAGCTCAAAGTCCGATCTAACTCAACCTCATCAGTTCTCAACACATGCGAGGGATCTGGCTCATACTTCCTTAGCATCGAAACATGAAACACATCATGTAAGGAAGACAAATCTGGCGGCAACAACAGCCGATAAGCCAAAGGACCAATCCTCTCTAAGATCTCATAAGGACCAACATAGCGAGGAGCTAACTTACCCTTGAGACCAAATATCATAACGCTACGGAAAGGAGAAACCTTAAGGAATACTAGATCACCAACCTCAAACTCTAAAGGCCTACGCCTCTTATTCACATAACTAGCTTGGCGATCTTGAGCAGCTTTCATTCTTTGGCGAATCAAGTCCACCTGATCTCTCATCTGCTGCATAAACTCTGGGGAAGCAGCTGCTTCTTCCCCACTTCTTCCCAACATACCGGCGATCTACACTTTCTGCCATACAAAGCTTCAAACAGTGCCATGCCAATCGTGACCTGATAGCTGTTATTTTAGGAAAACTCAACGAAAGACAATGAGTCTTGCCAGCTACCGCTAAAATCCATCGCAACAGCTCTCAACATATCCTCTAAAATCTGGATAGTCCTCTCAGATTGGCCATCTTTTTGGGGATGATAAGCTGTACTTATAGCCAATTTAGTTCCAAAAGCTGTTTGCAAACTCTTTCAAAACCTGGAAGTAAATCGAGGATCACGATCTGAAACAATCGAAACTGGAACACCATGCAAATGCATCACAAAACCTATGTACAGTTTCGCCATCTTCTTCAAATAATAGCTCACATTGTAGGGAATGAAGTGCCCAGACTTCGACAATCTGTCTACCACAACCCACAAAGCATCATAACCTCTGCTGGAACGGGACAAATGCGCGACAAAATCCATAGCTATGTACTCCCAATTCCATTGGGGCACTTCTAAGTTATGCAAAAAACCACCAGGTCTCATCCTATCTGCCTTGACTTGCTGACAAGTCAGACATCGGGCTACAAAATCAGCAACATCACTCTTCAAACCTACCCACTAGTAATGCTGCTTCAAGGCATGATACATCTTCCTTGCACCAGGATGGACACTGTATCTACTGCAGTGAGCTTCTCGCAGGATCTCTTCCTTCAAATCAATCAGATTTGGCACAACAAGCCTTCCACGAAACCTCAAACAACCATCAGAAGAGACAGTATAGTCTTCCAACTGTCCAGCTCTCACCTTCATATTCAACTCATGGATGGATGGATCAGTCCTCTGAGCTGCTCTAATGCTAGAAACAACCTGTGGCTCAACTTGAAAAGAAGATACCACAACATAATCCTCAACTGGGTAGTACCACCAACCAGCTGTGCTAAAATGCTCATGGACCTTCGAAATCTGCATCGAAGCCAGCATCGCCACTTGAGCCTTTCTGCTCAATGCATCAGCAACTACATTCATCTTCACAGGCTGGTATGACAGTATAGTCTTCCAACTGTCCAGCTCTCACCTTCATATTCAACTCATGGATGGATGGATCAGTCCTCTGAGCTGCTCTAATGCTAGAAACAACCTGTGGCTCAACTTGAAAAGAAGATACCACAACATAATCCTCAACTGGGTAGTACCACCAACCAGCTGTGCTAAAATGCTCATGGACCTTCGAAATCTGCATCGAAGCCAGCATCGCCACTTGAGCCTTTCTGCTCAATGCATCAGCAACTACATTCATCTTCACAGGCTGGTATTTGATCTCAAAATCAAAATCCTTTAGCAGCTCCATCCATCTACGCTGTCTCATGTTCAAATCTGACAGAGAAAACAAATACTAAAGACTCTTGTGGTCGGAGTACACCACAAATTGCTCACCATACATGTAGTGGCGCCAAATCTTCAAAGAAAAAACCACTGTTGCTAACTCCAAATCATGAACTGGATAACGAGTCTCATGCGGCTTCAACAGCCGAGAGGCATATGCAATGACTCGACCATTCCGCATCAACACACAACCCAATCCATTCAAGGAAGCATCTGCACAAACAACAAAACCACTTGAACCACACGGCAGAGCTAACACAGGCGCAGAAGTTAGCTTCTCTTTGAGAAACAGAAAACTACTCTCACATTGCTCAGTACAAACAAACCTCTCGTATTTCTGAGTCAACTGCGTCATTGGCTTAGCTATACTGGATAATCCCTTGATAAAACGACGATAATAGCCAGCCAGACCCAAGAAACTACGAATCTCAGCAACATTCTTGGGACGCTCCCAGTTAATCACTGCCTCAACCTTACTGGGATCCACAGAAACACCATCAACAGATATCACATGACCCAGAAACACAACTCGGTCTAACCAAAACTCGCACTTCAAGAACTTAGCATACAGCTGCGAGTCTCGAAGCTTCTGAATAACTAGCATCAAATGCTCTTTGTGCTGCCTCGGAGTCTTAGAGTACACCAAAATATCATCGATAAACACAATCACAAACTGATCGATGAACTCTCTAAAGCTATTCATCAAATCCATGAAAACTCGGAGCATTCGTCAACCAAAGGCATACTAGAAACTCGTAATGCCCATACCTGTACCGAAACGTCATTCTACTCAACATCCTGCTCACGGACTGCGCAACTGATGACTACCCGACGAGATCGATCTTAGAAACACGATACTAGTTAAAGGGTACTTGTTCTTCACTGTCGCCTTGTTCAACTGCCTAAAGTCGATACACTTCCTCATCGACCCGTCCTTCTTCTTAACAAACAAGATAGGCGCTCCCCACGGGGACATGCTAGGCCTAATGAATCCCTTCTCCAGCAAATCACTAAGCTGCTCCTTAAGCTCCCTCAACTCAGCAGGCGCTAAACGATACGGAGCACGTGAAATTGGAGCTATATCAGGAACCAACTCAATGCTGAAGTCTATCTCCCGCATTGGAGGAAAACCAGGAATCTCCTCTAGAAACACTTCCGGGAAATTTCGAACCACGGGGACTCTACTAAGCTCCACGCTCGAAGAAGAAGACGCATATAAGGCATAGATCACGAAACCAGCATTCTCAAGCGACAACAGGCTAAACATATCCAACACAGAGACTAAAGGAATCTTAAACTGGGAATCTTGGCCATAGAAATTCCATTTATCGCCAGACTGAGGCCTAAATCGCACAACTCCATGGAAACAATCCACAGTGGCCCTATAGCTAGACAACACGTTCATTCCCACTATACAGTCGAAATCCCACATCACTAGCCTGATCAGGTTGGCTAACAACACACTCTCGCCAAACCTAAGAACATCATTCAACAAAATCTCTTGGGAGAACAGGCTCGCACCGGCAGGAGTCGCAACAGATACAACATCACACAAGGTAGTGGTATGCAAACCATGCTCAACCACAAATGCATCAGAGATAAAAGAATGCGATGCTCCTGTATCAAACAACACACGCACAGGAAAATCAAAGACAAAGCAAGTACCTGAGATAATCCCTCCGCCCGGTGTGCCTTCAGCTTGCTCCCTGGTCATGTCGTTCACATGGGCTAACTGAGGTCCAGAAAACTAAGGGTGGAAGACTGTCCAAACCACGAAGGACCAGGCTGCTGAAACGGCCTAAACTGAGGCTCCCCCAACCTCTACTGCTGAACAGGAAAAGCAGAACGACCTCTAGACGATCCACCTCGATCCTACGGTGGAACTGCGGTATGCTGCGATCCAGACAAAGGACACACTCTAGCAAAGTGTTCGTACTGACCGCAGACATTACAAGAACCCGACACACCTACACACTGTGATGTAGGGTGCTTTCCACCACACTGGCCACAATACTCAACCTTGGTACCAACGCTGCTGTCAAAACAGATCCATCATGTTGTGTTGTGGCTGAGCGAAATATCTCAGCATAGTATCGCATGGTAGAGCCTGAGTTGTGCTGTTTTATACTTGCGTGTGAATTGATATAACTATTTGATTTAGTTGTTTTGAGATATATTGCATATTGTTTATATTTATATTGGCATTGCATACGCGCATTTATATTGAGCCTGAATTTTCCTTGAGACCGAATGAATTCCTGAGTTGGGATTGGTCGACTGAGTTGTCGTGCCTTGAGATTTACCGCATCCCTGAGTTGGGATTGGCCGACAGAGTTGTCATGCCAGGGAATCCAACGCTTTCACTGAGTTGTAATTTCCAAAAGAGGTTTCGGAGTTTGGGTTCCAATGATTTATTGAGATATTGATTTGCCAGCGGAGGTCGTCGTGCCTTGATTACTGATGATTCTTGACAGCCCTCATGCATTACACGACATGATATGTTTCATGTGTATCTGATAGCTGTTGTATGTTTCTCTTCGTACTGAGGTTTGACATCGTTTGTTTCTTTTGGGGCTGTTTTGGTCATGTGTTTGACATTGCAGGAGTTTCAGGTAGATCGCGTCGATTGATGAAGCCCCTTAGGCGAGTTTTATTTCCCAGTTATGTATATTTTATATTCAGTCCTTACGAGGGAATGCCCTGTGTATCTATGTTGTTGATTTTTAACTGTGGATTGAATATATGCATATTGTTGTGATCATTGAGATTTTCTGGATTGACATTTGAGTTAAATTTTGTGTTTTGAGTATAAATACTTTTAATAATTATCTTTTAGTTCAGGCCGAAAAGAAAAATTTTAATCACTTTAAAGCTTCCGCGTTTTCTTGTGCTTTTTGACGTGTTGAGAGCATCTGGCCTGACAATTTGGTATCAGAGCTTAAACTGGGATAAGCTCGATTCTTTCTATCACACTTGAGTCTAGGCACAATGATTGATCCTTTGTTTGTGCTTGACTATGTGATTTACCTGCTTTTGTGCTTACCCTTGAATGCCTCTTAGATGCCACCGAGGAGAGGTAGAGCGGCTAGGCAGAGGGTGAATGTGTCGGGCCTCGTGCACAAATCAGAGCAAGACCACATAAAGCACAACGCGGAAGCAATAAAATAGTGGCAAATTTTTCGCTTTAGGCCTGACGGTTTAAAACATATAATTTAAAATACAACAATACTTAAAGTATCTCAGTTTACAAACACTCAGTACAAGAGTAAAGCATTTAAACAAATACAAGTACTATAGCATACAACTGAATCCCTTAAGCATGGGGCATTCCCCGGCTGACAGTACTAGTACATATATGCTATACGCTAACTGGGAAACTCTATCCACCTCCTGGGGCACCTCCAGCTGGGTCAAAGCCATGACCAGCAGAGAAACCTGCCTGAAAACACATATAGGAAACAATACACAAGCCCCAGACGGACATCGGGGTCAAACCCCAGTACGGAGAGCAGCATAAACAGCATAGGAAAAGCAACAGATAAATATGCAAAATGCTATGCAAAGGATCAAGGCTACAACCGAAAACAGGGAGCCAAAGGATCTCAACAACATCTCAACAACAAGATATGATCAAAGGAAAGACAATCAGTGGCCACGGGGTATACCGAGCACATGGGAGCTACCCACTCATCTGCAGTACACCATACCAGATGCTAAACAGACAGCTCCACATGCTGTTGCCCACTCATGAGATGTGGGAGCTACCCACTCCGCTCATAGCGGCTAACAAACCCAGCAGGGAGGTGAGGTACGGGAGTTACCCGCTCAGCCTCCGAGGTATACGGGAACTACCCGCTCGTCCTCGATCACAACATATTGGTATTCTCAAATCAATAGAACAGGCACAGCTAAAAAAAACAGAGCTCAATAGGATAATGCGTGTATGAAAATTCAACAGCTGATATCATCACAATGCACAAACGATAACAGCACATAGCACACACAGAGCCAAGCATATAATCCATGCTCAATCCTAAGATGTAAACAAGCTCACATCCGTATCTCAATTCTCTGTGCAACAATTACCACAAGTATATTGTCACAATGACGTCCCGAGCACACAGATCTACCATCTGCTCAACGGTAACACACAATAACTCAGGGACCGAAGCACAGAAAACAGCAGCTGGGAGTTACGAACTCCACCAGAGCTAATCCTACCTCTATAACTCAACAAAAGCTCTAAACAAAGCTCAAAGTCAGGAACTTTACTTACCCCAACAAGCTAGGAGCGAAATCCGACGCTTATGCTAACAGACTACACAAGGTAGATGTCTTTGCACACCTCACCAGCTTCAGGAAAACGTTCGAAAATGATATCTAAACGAAGCGTCTCAGCAAGAGGAGTCTAACGCTACCACTCTCGCTCTCGTCGGAGGTGTCTACAGCCGGCAATCGAAGAAGATAAGGTTCGGTGAACAGTAGCTAGGTATCGCGACAGGATTTGGCAATCGGGAAAATATTCTAAGTATGGAAACTGGATACTCAATTCGAATACCAAGTCCTCTAATATAAGCCAAAGCTACTCACAAGTGAAGAAACAGTATCCACCACACTTAATCTATCGCAACTGGTATTCTCGGTCGCAGACATATCTTGCAACAGATCTCTCTCTACGCCAAAACAGATCTCTACTAACTCAAATGACGTCGCAGAGAACTACTATCTCAACTGGACATGTCACCCGTTACTCACTGCTGAACACTAACCAACATCTGTTAGAAACGCTACAACAGATCTCTCACATAGCTGACGCTAACGCAACTCACAGTGGAGTCTTCTTCGCTAATCCAAAACGTTGTCGTTCCAACTAATCCAAACGACGACGTAGAACTACTCACTGCTGAAACACGCTAGCACGCTCTCTACTGCTCAGCGACAACAGATCTTGCTACAACTGCTGAATACAACCACTACTGCTGATGTCACCACTGCTGAGCTCCAACATTCAGCGATGACTCGCGCTAACTGCTGAACAGATTCCGCGCCAACGCTAACTCTCCAGAACTGTTCCAAGACTGAAACAAAACCCGATAGCTTCTCTAAGCATATAGACTCAATGCTGATCTCAACAAAACCCGATTAATTAACTCAATTAATCTCATCAGCTTTCGGGTCTCACAGTAGCCACTGGCTCGATCTCCTTGTCCTGCTCTACGACTGTAGGCTCAATTATCTTACTTGGTTGCTTAGACGCATACATGTCGTCATCCTCCCCAGATCTCAAAGGCTCTTTAAGAAGCTGTTTCGGTCCAGTGGAAGATGCCATTTTCCTAGCAATTTCATTTTCAGCTCCATTAAGATTATCATCCTCATCATTCACAGCAATCGAGCGCTTAGTTATCTCAACTATTATATCATAAAATCTGGTTAACGATGGTTCCTCCATATCTGTTTCCATCTGTGCAGTTTCAGAAATAATTTGACCAATAATTTTATCCACTTCATCAGCAGTTGTCTTGTCCCACTGTTGCTCTACAACATTCTCCACAGCTGGTTCTTTATCAACAATTTCATCATCAGAACCTGTTGGCAGTTGCAACCTCCTCTTCGGTGCTTTGCGTTTAGGAGCAGGAGGGGTCAGAGCTGATATCATTTGGATAGGGACAGCCGCTTGCGCTACTGGCACAAGCGCCAAACTTGTTGCTGCGGGTGTAGCTTTCTCAGTTGTTCTCTTCCTCTTAACAACTGGTGTTTCAACAGTAGGAGCAGATCTCTTCTTAGACATTTCCTTCTTTTTCTCCGCTGGTTTATCCACCACTGGCTCATCCTCATAAATATTCCTGTTTTTCGCAATATATGTGCCAACAGTTTTAGCAGTTAGAATTTTTAGAGGTGGAAACTCTTTTGATTCCCCCAGCTCCAAATCTGGGGCATTTTTCAACAGAACACAGATCTGCATCGCATATACTCTGGCTTGCCTCATTGCGGGAGTCACCACATCCTTGAAAATGTTAAACAATAGTGTTTCCCAGTTGATAGGAATGCCCCCATAAATAGCAGACATCATTAGAAACCTTTCATGGGTCACATCATCGAATGACCCGGCCTTCACAATCACAGATTTTGCCAGAATATCATTCAGCAGTCAAAACTCAATCGCAATCTCCCTCTTCTTACAAGATGTTCTAAGCAGTTTACCATCATATGAGAAGGCACGCCTTGCCTAAAACTAGATCATGCGGTACCTCATGCAAGTCAGTCATCCTTTCCAACGGTAACTCAAAGGTGCCAGCAAATAGTTCTTCTGAAAAAGCGACTGGCTTCCCTTGTACTGTACTCACAACCATACCATCCCGAACTGAAGAATTTCGGAAGAACTCCACCAGAGCGGCTTCGTATATGGCCGATGAACATCCCAGAAACCCACTGAGGCCAGATGCCAACAGGGCTTCAAACATAGAGACCATCCCCTTGTGTTCCATTCCTTGAACAGAGGCAACGTAAACCTGAATGGTGTTGTTGATCAGTGCGGAGGCCATTGCTGATAGGTTGATAGTGGATGAAGTCGCCAAAGGATAGATTTTCTGCAAAAGTAAACACTGGAAGCAAGGGCACGAGAAAGAAATATATTATATTTCGCAAAGTAAGGGTTAGAGTAAGCGAAGCAATGTAATATAAGTAGGGAAAGTGAATCGGAAGATGAAACGGTTCATGTTACCATATGGATGTGACGTTTAGCATGATGACAACATGTGTCAATCGTCCGATGGCACGATAAAGATTTTGAAAATATTTTCGAATCATTTTGGAAAAGATTTGAAAAGATTTTTGAAAATCATTGATTTTAACTGCAAGGGGTAAAAAGTGAAAAACAAGCGCCATTTTATAAATGACGTCACAACCTTGAAAACTACGCTGATTGATATATCAGCTGAGAAACTACCAGATCTGACCACTTATAAGCATCAGCTGTATATGCGCTAAATCTGAATAGGTTCAGATTTCACGCATTCAGCTGACTTAGTACTTATCAATTCAGATCTGATGTTCCCCCTAAAGCTGAGATCCTCCCAAGTCTGAGTGTTTACCAGATCTAAAAGATCTACGTTCCCCCTGAACAATAGACAAAGATCTGAAAAACACGATAGCAGTTCAACCTGCAAAGTTTTAGCACACGGACTGATCAAGGCAATTCTAAGAGACCAAGAATGTTTCTGAAATAAGAAAACTTAGCGTCTGACAGAGGCTTAGTGAAGATGTCAGCTACTTGTTGGTCAATCTACACATATTCCAACCGGACGTACTTCTTGAGCACATGATCTCTTATGAAGTGATGCCTGATGTCGATGTGCTTTGTTCTTGAGTGCAACACAGGATTCTGGGTGATCACGATGGCACTGGTGTTGTCACAGAGAATAGGAGCTTCAGAAGCATCAATGCCATATTCCTTGAGCTGATATTGAATCCATAAGATCTGAGCACAGCAGCTTCCAGCCGCTAAGTACTCCGCTTCAGCGGTGGATGTGGCGATAGACGTCTAATTCTTACTAAACCAGGAAATCAATCGATCTCTTAGAAATTGACAAGCCCCACTTGTGCTTCACTGATCAATCCTGCATCCTGCGTATTCTGCATCACTATAACCGATTAGTTGAAATCCTGAGTCCTTGGGATACCAAAGACCCACATTGGAAGTTCCTTTTAAATACTTTTAATATTATTTTCACTACGATATAATGCGATTGTTTAGGCTCTGCCTGTAATCTAGCACACATACAGACAACAAACATGATGTCTGGTCTACTAGCAGTTAGGTAAAGCAGAGAGCCAATAGTACCATGATATAATGATACCTCAATGGCAGTTCCAGCTTCGTCTTTATCTAACTTGATTGAGGCACTCATTGGGGTCGCAGCTGCTGAACAATTGTCCATGCCAAATTTCTTCAGCAGTTCTTTTGTGTATTTTGCTTGATTAATGAAGATTCCATTTTCAAGCTGTCTCACTTGTAATCCTAGAAAGAACGTCAGCTCTCCCATCATGCTCATCTCGAACTTGTCCTGCATCAGCTTAGAAAACTTCTGGCATAGTTGGTTAGTTGACCCAAATATAATATCATCAACATAGATTTGAACTAACAAGACGTGATCAGATTTGACAAATTTAAATAGTGTCTTATCAACGGTGGCTATTGTGAATTCATGCTCGAGAATAAATTGAGACAGTGTATCATACCAAGCTCTGGTTGCTTGCTTCAACCCATATAGAGCTTTATCTAGTTTTTAAACGTGATCTGGATATGTATGATTTACGAAGCCACGAGGTTGTGCAACATACACTTCCTTTGTTAGGATTCCATTAAGAAATGCACTCTTAACATCCATTTGAAAGACCTTAAAATTTTTAAATGCAGCATAAGCAAGAAACATGCGGATGGATTCTAGTCTAGCTACTGGTGCAAATGTCTCATCAAAGTCTATGCCTTCCATTTGCCTAAATCCTTGTGCTATCAGCCTACCTTTATTTCTAGTTACTACGCCATCTTCATTCAGTTTATTCCTAAAGACCCATTTAGTATCTATTACTGAATGATTAGAAGGTCTAGGTACAAGTTGTCATACATTGTTTCTCTTAAACTGATGCCACGAGGTTGTGCAACATACACTTCCTTTGTTAGGATTCCATTAAGAAATGCACTCTTAACATCCATTTGAAAGACCTTAAAATTTTTAAATGCAGCATAAGCAAGAAACATGCGGATGGATTCTAGTCTAGCTACTGGTGCAAATGTCTCATCAAAGTCTATGCCTTCCATTTGCCTAAATCCTTGTGCTATCAGCCTACCTTTATTTCTAGTTACTACGCCATCTTCATTCAGTTTATTCCTAAAGACCCATTTAGTATCTATTACTGAATGATTAGAAGGTCTAGGTACAAGTTGTCATACATTGTTTCTCTTAAACTGATTGAGTTCTTCTTGAATTGCATTTATCCAGCTTGAGTCGGTTAAGGCTTCTTCAATCAGCTTAAGTTCAATGTGCGAAATGAATGCTGAATCAAAGTGATCATGCATGAGCTGGCTTCGTGTGCGAACAGGAGAATGAATGTTACCTATGACCTACTCGGGTGGATGATTTCTATTCCACCGAAGATCAGATCCGATTGGATTTGCTCCCTGTTCAGCTTCGATGTTTGGATTAGTGGTCGCGTCTGGATTCTCTGACATCAATTGATGGTTCGCGTTGCTAGCTTGTGCATCAGAGTCCAGTTTTTGTGGTTGGTGTTCCAGATTTGAACTCGATACCATTTGATAAGATGTGATCGCAACTTGTGCGTCAGATGTCAATTGATGTACCGTCGGATCTGTTTGCACAACATCTTGAACAATGGTCGTTCCAGTTCCAGCAGCTGGCATACTTGATGAGATATGTTCCTGCACCCGGTCAATATTAGTCAAATCAATGACTACTGGGTTATCTGTCAGATCTGCTTGAGCATTTTTGTGTGGTGTGTCAAGCGCTGGTTGTATCTCAGCTGAGTGTCTTTGTTCTGGCACGTCGTTATCTGATTCATCAAGGCTGGATGATTCTAGACTTGTGCATAAATCATTAAGGCTTGCAGCTGAGTTGGATCTGAAACTTGTCTCATCAAAAACCACATGTGCTGATTCTTCAACTGTCAAACTTCGATTGTTGAAAACTCTGTAGGCTTTGCTCACAGATGAATATCCTAGAAATAGACCTGCATCAGATTTGGAATCGAACGCTGTTAGGTGCTTTTTACCATTATTATGAATGAAACATCTGCACTCAAACACCCTGAAATATGATATGTCAGGTTTCTTGCCACTCCATATCTCATATGGGGTTTTGCCGTGCAACTTATTAATCATAGATCTGTTCTGAGTGTAGCAAACTGTGTTAACTTCTTCTGCCCAGAATTTTTGTGAAATGTCGGAATAAGCAATCATAGACCTAGTAGCTTCTTTTAAAGTATGGTTTCTCCTCTCAACCAGCCCGTTCTGCTGAGGAGTTCTAGCTGCTGAAAGCTCATGCTTTATCCCTATGTCTTCCATATAAGAAGTTATGATTTTAAAAACAGTACCCAAGTGAATTTTGTAAAATCATCCACAACAACTAGGGTGTAATTCGTTCCCCCTAAGCTTGTTACTGGCACCTGACCAAAGAGATCCATATGTAAAAGCTCTCGACTTCGGGAAGAACATTTACCGCCATTATTTTTAAAAGTAGAACGGATTTATTTACCAAGCTGACATGCGGCACAGATCTTGTCCTTAGAAAAATTGATTTTGGGCATACCAGAAACCAGTTCACGCTGACTCAATTTGGCAAGCGTTTTGAAGTTCAGATGGTTCATTCGCTGATGCCACAGCCAACTCTTGGAAGAGTCAGCTACAAGGAAGATCTGTTCAGATTCCATTTGCTTTGACCAATTGATAATGTAGGTATTCTCCGATCTTTTTCCTACCAATACAGTCAGACCATCTGGACTCTGAACTGTGCAAGTGTGCTTTCGGGACACATACTTGAATTACCTTAACAGTTTTCTCAGTATGAGAGTCCATAAGGGTGTGTGCAGAAATATGGTGAGATCTGTTGAGCTTTGGATTAGTATGTGGACCATTCAGGTCTCGTGGGGGCTGAACATTTCTCCAAACAGATTTGACCTTCGTTGAATTCCATCTAGGCTGGTGAGGGACAGACAACTTAGAGCCAGCTTTCGCTTTCTCTTTAGAAAGTCTGTTCTTTAACCAGCTTCGCTTAGAATTCTCAGGTTTGATATATCCGATACCAGCTTTGCCTCTTTGGTTCAGTTGCCCAGAGGTCTGGTCATCATACTTTACCGATTCATAAGTATTGTGTATCACACTGGCTTTGACAATGTTCATCTTTTTGAATTTGTCATATACCAGATTTGACTGAGTACTGGTCTCTCCAGAGCTGCTTTCACCAAGATTGAAACCCAAGCCAGATTTGTCGTTTAATGGCTTTTGAATCTCATGTAGCTTTCTCAGAGAAACAGAAGACTGAGTCGAGGAGATCATCACCAGATTTAATCTTTCATTATCAGATGTGAGCTCACAGGACTTTAATCTCAAAACTTCATTCTCAGCCTTCAGCTTACTTAACTCGATTTGTAAACTGTCAGTTTCCCCAAGTTGTGCGGTACTTGGTTCTACTGAACTATTTTTCAAACCATTGTTTTCAGCCTTGACTTCCTCGAATGTTTGAGAAAGCTTTCTATACTCATGGACCATTTCATTCAGGGCATTGATTAGGTCCTCTCGTGTAAATTCAATGTTTGAGTAATCGAATACCTCATCTTCCGTAGATTGGTTGGCCATTAGGCAATGGACTTCTTCCTGCTCACTATCACTTGACGAGGAACTGCTTGATGAAGGTGTCAGAATCTTAATCTTCCCAGTTCTTGTTGCTCTCTTCTGCAACAAGTACTTTACGATCATTCTTTATAGTTGGCCTTTTGTCAGATCTGGTTCACCTTCTTTCCTTGGATCTTCTATCATCCTTCTTGGTTCTGTCATCCTTCTTGTTTTCATCCTTCTTTGGCTTGTTGCAATCTGCTGCAAAGTGCACTGGACGACCACCAGTTATAACAATTCATGTCAGTTGAAATCTTTTCAGATTTGTTTGCATTATTGTAAGAGAAAGAAGGGTTATAGGATTTTCTCAAGTATTTCCCAAACTTCTTAACGAAGAGGGACATGGCATCGTTGCTTAGTTGTTCGGCAGACATGCTAGTGCTTGGAGAGCACTGTTCAGAGGTTGTTGCTGCCAGAGCTTTTGTTGGTTGGGATTTCGACGGACCTGCCTCAGATCTGGTTTCTAACTCAAACTCATACGCCTTTAGATTGCAAATAGATCATGAAGCTCCAACTTGTTTAGGTCCTTAGACTCTCTCATGGCCATAGTCTTGACGTCCCACTCCTTGGGTAAAACCAGCTCAGACAAAACCTCATACCAGCTGGCAGCAAAACTGATTCTTATCAATTTGAATCCTCTAAGCTGTACAATCTCCACTGATAAATCATCCATCAGCTCTGATTATCATTGCTTAAAACCAAGCTTCAAACCAAGGATAATATGCACTGAAACCCGAAAAGCTTGTAATAACAGCTTAGCACAATACCCTGGACCAACACGCATCTAAACTGATCTCTTCACCATCAGCTTACCAAGATGAAGTATCTCTATTGGTTAATCATTACTCCAATATGATAAACTCGATAATTACCATCGATAATTCCAATCTTCACACCTGATCAACAATACCTCACAATATCTAGCGGTAAGAACAGAACACCAACACCGAACAGATCATGCGAACCAACACTGATAGGATCAATATGGATCGAAAACAGTCCTAGGAGTTCAGAAATGGGGGGTTGAATGAACTCCTTTGGATTTTATTTTTCGAAACCTTAAAACTATTTTACAGGCGCCTCGCTTAACTCAGATCCGAGTTACCAGATCTGAGGTATCTCAGTTTGAAATCTGATTTCTCGACTAACAAAAATATTTGCGAAAATAGGTCGATTGATCAGTGAACAGTATAAGTAAATAAATGCAATAAGTAAAGTGCAGGGATAAGGATTTGTTTCTGGAAGTTTGGATCTGAAGATCCTACGTCTCCCCTTCTTTGCAGGAAGGTTCCACTAGAAGACTTTGATGTGTACAGACGCTGTAGACACCCGATCACTGAGCCCCGCTCCAAGTGAACTCCTAGCAATCACCAATACACGTAGATACAACTGCTGAATTACAAATAATTTTATTTTTCGAATTGCTTAACAGAGCCAGTTCGTTACAGACTCAATCCAAACCAATACAGTGAATACAATGTTTTGAGTTGCTGTATGTATCTCGAAGATAAAACAATTAAGAACAACGGGATGTTCTTCGAGATTTTGACAACTGGGACTTTGAGTAATTTTACGCTTGAATATTCCCAGAGATTCAGAGCTTGAGAGTGTAAGATGAAATCGAGCTAGAGTTTTTACAATTCATGGAGCAACTTCTCTGTTTGAAGTCTTCATCTATTTATACTCTCCAATCTTTATACTCTCCAATCTCAAAGGTCAGTAGATACGAATCCCTTCATCGAATCTCCATTAGTGCTATGCACAAGGTAAACTGCGCTGTCATAGATTGATTGACTTGTTTACCAAACTGGGTAACCAGCGTATCAATCATTCTGCGTAATGCGCGATCTTGCTCAAAATAGCTTCGATCTTGTTTCCTTAAATCAAATTTGACCGTTGAAATTTTCCCAAGTAAAATGATAACGTCTGAAGAAATTGAACCTCACATCTATTGTAGTATTGACATCTGAGTACTGCTCTGTTTCCATTTGTGAATATCTAAACTGTCTCCTTACACGTAGAGTTATCACATCTGAGATATCCCCCTTTGTAGTGTTAATGTTGTCACATCTGCAGATTTTACTGCTCTACTCTCTATCAAGTCTGAAATCTGAAGAACCCTGTGCAGTCTATCCACATCTGATATGCATATACATATACCCGGATATGTCAGTGTAGCCTCTGAATCAAATCGGAATACCCTCAAATCTGAATTCCTGACCCGACAACTGAAATTTTTGTGAATACTCAAGTCTGATGGGCTCGATAACTGAAATCTGAATATCTCTATAGTTTTGAATAATCAAATATGAGTCTCTGAAACAAAATCTCCACCCTGATACCCGAAATATGAGACAACTGTTCCCAAAGCTTTCGTATCTGAAGATGCTTACTGTTAATAATGATAATTGACTGTCCAGATCTGATTTCTAAGATTCATTTCTTATCTTATTTTTGTTATCACCAAAACTTATAAATTTAGCTTAACAATTTCCCCGTTTTTGGTGATGACAAAACTTAGCAGCCTTAGACTTAAAAGAGACAAAAATAAATTGCTCCAAGTCTGTTATATATTCGACATGAATCAAAGTACTAAAGATTTGTACAAAGAACTGAAAAAATGTTAAAGAATGCAACTGATCAGATCTCTCCAATAATTAGTTCATTCCAATACAGTATCTCCAGTCCCTTCTCTGCGAACCACCACCACGTTTCATTGGGAGTTCACTCCTACTGCCTCCTCCATCACCAGAGCCAGGTCTTCCACGTTCATCAGGAGGCTGCGGACCACAGCTGCTACCACTTTTCCCCTTTTTTTCATCACGTACCCTATTGATATAATCAACAAGCTCTGACAACTGAGACGTGAGGTGATTATAGTTTTCCTGTGCTTGCACACGGAATTCCAGTAGCTCGTGTGAAAGGGCATCTTGCCGGTCCTCGATCTTCTTCAATTATCATCATATGACTGAGAACACGCAACCTGCTGAGATTGTATCTTTTGCTGAGATGCTAGAATATCAAGGGACAGGGCGGCCTTTTGAAGCTGAAATTCTTTTCGAACATTGATAAACAGAGCTCGATACGTCTTGTCCTGTTGATTTAAAATCTCAGTAAACCGTTGCTCAAGGCTGCTATTGTGTAAGAGAAGCACATCTTTCAGTTTTTCGGCATCATCCCTTTTCTGCACAAGATCAGTTTGAATCTGATTGACTGAAGCTCGGAGCTGTGCCAAGGGCTCTATGAAATCCAGTGGGGTAACAGTAGGAGCCATCAAGATCTGGTCGACATCCAAAGTAGTGTCATCGGTAGTGAAGAATATACGAGAGTCGGTAGAAGTACTCGGATTTGGCGAAATCAAATCTGTATCCATGTGACGCTGAGAAACACTGTCAGCCAGAGAGATCGGATCTGGTTGGCTGGAGTTAGAACTCGAATCTGAGGGAACCAACTGTACATCTAGACCTCTGTGAAAAATTCCAACAAAATCTGCCGGATCTACTGCTACATCTACCATTGTACCAACTGCAACTATATCTCTACAAAAATTTTTAAACCAACTGGTTGCAAACGACCAAAAGTAGAAAACTGTACAATTTCTATACATACATCAGCCCACTGTTGGTGAAGCAGCTTGAAGAAATTAATGACTGGGGCAAGAGAATCATCGAATTGCGGTTGAGCTGGTAATAGCCATTCGAGAGAAAGAACTGGCTTGGGTAGGCGTACCCAAAAATCATTGGCTTCTTGGATATTCCAAGACCCGTAAACCAAGAAATTGGTTCGAATCCAGCACAAACACATGTTCTTCGTATTTTATCGGGCAATCAATGCAACACGATATTTGTGTACTCCTTCAAATAGTCTTGAGCTGCAAATCCGGTCCCACTTCAGGCCATGCATTTTCATCTGAGTTTGTAATGTTTTGAATGCGAAGAGATGAGCATTATAGAGCAACGCTATGATCTGAAGATCAATGGCTGACGTGGGTTGGCCGGCTTTGAAGTTTTGTCGATGAGCCTCCAAAACTTTTCTCAAAAGCATCCCTTTGTATTTAGAAATAATGTACTCCTGCCTCCTCATAGTTGTCTCTAACGAATCGGTCTCTGACCATGCCAAAATATGCTTTTCTTTGACAATTATATCCTTGACCGAATCAAGATCTTCTATTTTACTCAAACTGAAAGAATGTGACAACATCTGCTATTACCTTATTTCGAAGCTGGACAAGAAAATCTATATCTGCACAGATTAAACTGAACATCTCACGGGCCGGGTGCCCTTTTATTTCATCATCAACAAGAGGCGCCTTCCCCTTGTCTGATGTAGCAATCCGAGGGAGACTGGCCTTGTACCAATCCCCTTCGCTAACTCCTGCGAACTCAATACCAAGTCCGAATTTTATTCGAGTAGGCTCTGCAGCTGTCAAGGATGGCAGCATCATCCCCTCTGGGATCTATTTCAGAATATCCTCGATGGACATGGACTCTTCATCAGAGTTCGTTACTGTCGCAACACTCTTTGCCAGATTCAAATCATCAGTAGCTGTCAGGCCTCGTGCTCTACTCAGAGTTAAGCCACGCAAACATAGCGGAAGCATACAAAAAGTGGCTTAAAATTTTCTCTTTAGGCCTGACGTTTTAAAACATATAATTTAAAATACACAATACTCAAAGTAATCCCAGCATTTTACAAACACTCAGTACAATAGTACAACATTTAAACAATACAATCATCAGTACTACAACGGATAACACAATCCCACAAGCACAGGGCATTCCCCGGCTAACAGTACTAGTACATATATGCTATACGCTAACTGGGACACTCTATCCATCTCCTGGGGCACCTCCAGCTGGGTCAAAACCACGACCGGCAGAGAAACCTGGGAAACCTGAAAACACATACATGCAACAATACACAAGCCCCAGAAGGACATCGGGGTCAAACCCCAGTACTGAGAGCAGCATAAACAACATAAGGAAAGCAACAAATAAATATGCAAATGCGATGCAAGGGATCAAGGCTACAACCGAAAGCAGGGAGCCAAATGATCTCAACAACAGCTCAACAGCAAGATCTGATCAAAGGAAAGACAATCAGTGGCCACGTGTATACCGAGCACATGGGAGCTACCCACTCATATCCAGTACACCATACCAGATGCTAAACAGACAGCTCCACCTGCTGTTGCCCACTCATGAGATGTGGGAGCTACCCACTATGCTCATAGCGGCTAACAAACCCAGCAGGGAGGTGAGGTACGGGAGTTACCCGCTCAGCCTCCGAGGTATACGGGAACTACCTGCTCATCCTCGATCACAGCATCTTGGTATTCTCAAATTAAGAGAACAGGAACAATTAGAAAAACAGAGCTCAATAGGATAATGCGTGTATGCAAATGCAACAGCTGATATCATAACAATGCACAAACGATAACAGCACAGAGCACACACACAGCCAAGAATATAATCCATGCTCAATACTAAGATGTAAACAAGCTCACATCCGTACCTCAATTCTCTATGCAACAATTACTTCAAGAAGATTGCCACAATGACGTCCTAAGCACACAGATCTACCACCTTCTCAACGGTAACACACAATACCTCAGGGACCGAAGCACAGAAAATAGTAGCTGGGAGTTATGAACTCCACCAGCGCTAATCCTAACTCTCTAACTCTACAAAAGCTCTAATCAAAGATCAAAGGCAGGAACTTTATTTACCCCAACAAGCTAGGAGCGAAATCCGACGCTTATGCTAACAGACTACACAAAGGAGATGTCTTCGCACACCTCACCAGCTTCAAGAAAACGTTCGAAAACGATATCCAAACGAAGCGTCTCAGCAAGAGGAGTCCACGCTACCACTCTTGCTCTCGTCGAAGCTGTCTATCGTCGGCAATCGAAGAAGATAAGGTTCGGTGAACAGTAGATTGGGTATCGCGACAGGATTTGTCAATCGGGAAAATATTCTAAGTATGGAAACTGGATACTCAATTCGAAGACCAAGTCCTATAATATAAGCCAAAGCTGCTCACAGCTGAAGAAACAATATCCACCACACTTAATCCATCGCAACTGGTATTCCCGCTCGTAGACAGATCTTGCAACAGATCTCTATCTACGCCAAAACAGATCTCTACTAACTCAAACGACGTCGCAGAGAACTACTGTCGCAACTGGACACGTCACCCGCTACTCACTGCTGAACACTAACCAACATCT
>KQ999360.1:5166-33690 GCA_001598015.1 Dorcoceras hygrometricum | reverse complement strand
ATGGGCTGACGGGCCCTGATGATCACGGACCGATGATTTCCACCGGCTGATTGGCCGTGCGTGGTATGGAGGCTTGATTTGATTTGCCAGTTGATGGATTGGTCTAGCTATCCGATTCTTTTATAGCCCTCATGCATTCATAGCATTGATTTATGGCATGTTGCATGTTAGCTGTTTCGATAGCTCTTCGTACTGAGGCTTGACCTCGTATTTTGTTTTTCTGCTTTTCTGTCATGGGTCTGTGTTACCCATTTGCAGGATCTTCAGGTAGCCAGGCTGGACAGAGCAGTGATACTGCTGGTCGATCCCCGTTCCCATGAGTCCCAGTTATATTTATGATATGTACTGAACCGGGGGATGCCCCGTGTTGCTGTGTATTGGGGATATGTATTTGATTTGATTTGTAGTTGCTACCTGTTTGTATGAGTTTGAGTTAACTTATATTTTGATTATCGATATTTTGAATGTATGTTTTTACGTTCAGGCCCAAATAATTCGAAAAATTTTAAGCCCTGATTTTAGCTTCCGTGTTTATGCGTTTATTATGTGTTAATTGTGAGTAATTAGCACGGGACCTGACAAGCTGCATCATAATGTGGGTTGAGAGGGGGATATAAAAAAACTTAAGAAAACCCCCTAAGACCAAGAGGAAACAATACGATTTTATGGATAGTTGGCTAGGGCTAACCTCGAGGTGCATGCACAACTCTACGATGAACCTAGGGGATGAGAGATCTGATACCCATATCATCTGATTGATATAGAAAGTATGAAAATCGGTTGGAGGGCAGTTAGCTCAGTCGCCCACATCAGGAATAATCACCTCAAAGCTACTGGATATCCACGACTTGTCCCTAATGTCTTACTCCCTAAGGGTCGAGGCTTTAACCTCATACCAAGGACATCCAGAGGAGGCAAGCTTGGCCTCATCTCGAGAAAATTATGAGTAACCTCGCTCTACAGACATCCGAGGTGGTCGGGGTACTTCCCTCCTCACCACTAGACCCCGAGGACAAAGAGGAATCTAGGGATTTTGTTAATTCCCTAGCTGCACTATTATTGTGGGATGACATCTCTGTTGGACAAACGGGTGACTAGAAAACTTACAAATTCTGAAGAGTAGGTAGGGAGAAAATTTTAACAGCTCGAGTGCTCGGTAGGAGAGGAAATATTTTGACAGATTTTTACGATGGTAAAAAAATGAACGTAAAAAGTGGTTTCATGGGTTGCCTTTATATAAGAGTCTGGAGATTTCCTCAGCCTTCAGATCTCTCTCGCTATGAAGGGTTCAGATCATCTCAGGAATTCTAACCGCTGTCTTGAGTACCGATGTAGGATTTATTCTGACCGTCCGAATTTAATTAATCAATGGCCGTGAGATGAATTTACATGGATCATGATTTTCCTCAAAAATACAAATTCAGGCTCGAGTCCCGACCATAACTCCACAAGGTCCTAAACTTCAATTATTCATCTAGGACCTGCCTTGGGGAAACTCTTGATACCTAGCAACTGTACCTCGAGACCCAAGGACCAACGATCACGCTAAACAACACGTCGGGAGCTCGGGGTAATAGGCTCAAGGAGAGTACTTTGCACTATCTGGTACTCTAAAACGTAACAATCACGCCTCTGATTGTACACTATAAGTATGCGTTGAATTAGTCACGTCCCAAAAAGTCAAGGCGACAATCTTCCCTGGGAAATTGTCAACATATGTGCAATACTAGGCACAAGACTCCTCCAGCACGTCACACGTCGAGTAGCACGCCCGCCACGACTGCTTAGATCCTCTACAAATACACATGTATGCTTCACTATACAGGGATCCTCACAATCTCTCAGCTTCATATACTTTCTCTCGATCGTTCTAGTTGACCTAAGAATCGGAGGGACTTTATCGAAAACACTTTTGGCACCCTCTGTGGTTGTAAGTGACCCGAGGTATATTGTCCCAAGGGCCGAGCTCCCGATCTATGGTGTCACCCTACGTAAATGTTTCCATCTAAATGTACAGGCCTATCTCGAGGTGTATTCTTCTGGGGATCAGATCTGAGGGTGTCCCATATTAGGTGACCTATCCCATCACACTCTTGCTTGTTCAATACATGCAGTCCAGTGTTGAGGCATTGCCTCCCGAGGAAAGATTTCCCGACCTCCAAACAGTGTGGCAGCTCATCCGATGGGAAAAACTTTGGTTACATCAATGATGAATATGAAATACACATATGAGTATCATAAAATTAGAAAAGAATTCATCAGATATCATAATGTATTCAAATCAATCGTGGTCAGGTTCGGATCAGAAAAATATGGTAAGAAATCATCATCTTGAGGAAACTTTCTTAATTGGAGTTCTACTTCCATAAGGAAACTAGCCCCTCCCTACATCTATAAATATCCAGGTATGACTTTTATGACATTCATACATACATTACCTCACACTCAACACTACTCTCTTTCACTTTCACATTATTATTGTTGGG
Organism: Dorcoceras hygrometricum; assembly: GCA_001598015.1. NCBI lineage: Eukaryota > Viridiplantae > Streptophyta > Magnoliopsida > Lamiales > Gesneriaceae > Dorcoceras > Dorcoceras hygrometricum. The sequence goes on along the minus strand of KQ999360.1, from coordinate 31,204 downwards.
TAAAAATTCGATTGAGATCTGACTGAAAAAAAAGGAGGGTCCACATAGAAAACACTTCTTGAGTCAAGATCTTATTGTTGGGTAAAAATTCGGCTAAGATCTGACTAAAAAAAGGAGGGCCCACATAGAAAACACTTCTTGAGTCAAGATCTTACTGAAGCATCGGAAGGGTAGCGTAGAACACTCCTTGAGTCTAAAGTATCGGAGGGGTCACGTAGATTATACATCCGTTGGAAACACATATGTGCCCCCATTTACACTTCTTATTGTTTGTAGGCAAAACCCGAGCACCTACGATCAATCCGAACTCCAAAGATGAAGTAAAAGTGAATTAGATTGAATCCGGGGTATTTTATTAAATTTGAATGAAATAACATATAATCGAGAAACATATGATCCAAAATGTAAAAACGAATATCCTAAATAGTTAGACTATAAAAAATGAAAAATAAATTATTGTATGATAAATTTATGAAAACAATCTGATAATTGACTTATCAAATTTATTTAATTCATCCATATCTTCCCTCGGTTATTGCACTAAGTCAACAGCTAGCTGTAACGTTGAGCACTGGAGTCCGCGCTACACGCTATTTGGTTAAATGTGGTTGAATGATGAAATTAAGTTATGTTAGATATTCAAATGTTTAGTTCTAAATTGCATTAATTATGTAGGTTGTACAAAATAAAGATGAATTATTTAACTTAAACCATTCTAATTGAACATATAATTGAAATATTATTACTCATATATTGTTTTTCATATTTAATATATATTTCGAAGGCTAAAGTTATAACTTAGCCTACTATTCAAATTAATTGTCAAACTAAATATGTTATTATTTATCAATTTTTCTTCTAGGTTCAACTAAAAACTTTTAGTATTCCCTCAATTTTGTATCACATTAATCTTAGATAATACATTATACACCTTGAAAACGGGCCTTTATATATGTTTTAAACGTAACGTTTACACTTCACTCGACAGAAGTTGACAAATATAACCTAAAAAGTCAATACAGCCAACTAATTTGAATTTTCTCCTTTTAAACTTTGTTTTTGGTCAGAGTAATAATTTACTGTGAGACAAAGTTTCATGCTCTCTTTTTAGAAACTTTAAATATCACTAATTTTCTTATCATATGCCAAAAACTCAATTCTTTACACAGTATTATCACCTAAACAACACCAATACTTATTATGAATGTTTGCGATGCAATTTACAAAATTTTAAATTTGATAAACTAATTTTGGTTCCAGTATTGTGTTGAGTTTAGCATACTTGTGTAAAAGTAGTACTGAGATCGGTAATCTCTTGAAAAACTCTCGTAATTCAAGCTGATGACATTTCGCCGCTTGATTTGATTGTCTAAGTGGACCATGAGTAGTGACGTCATATGTTAACGGGTAATACTATTTTCATTGAAGATAAGGTTGGTGGTAGGCTAAGGGTGTTTCTGAGGGATATGAGACTAGAGATGAAAATGGGACAGGACCGGTTTTGTCATTACCTTCTGTTGGATCTGTGAATAGAGATCAGATTTTAATTTCGATGAACAAAAAACTTGCTCTTATGTATCTAACAATTTACGTGAGTCCACAGGCTAAGCTAAGAGCATATTAGATCAGCTTAGACGAACATGTCATAGATTAGAGATACAGATCAGCTTAGAGCAGAGCGAAACAGAGTACATCTTAGAGAAGTTCAGCTCAGAGTTGAACGAACTGGAGCAGCACATCTCAGATTACAAGAGCAGAGAAGAGTCTTCAGTTTAGAAGCGTGGATCAGCTTAGAGAAGTTCATCTGAAAGAAGAACGGACTGGAACTTCGTCAAGGTTAGCTCAGAGGTCTAAGCTGGAGCAGCACAGACCAGATCGCAGTAGCAAAGCTTAGATCTGAACAAAGAAGAATGAAGCATCATTAAGATCAGCTCAGAGGCCTAAGCTAGAGCAGCACAGACCAGATTGCAGCAGAACAGCTCAAACAGCTCAAAGCTGTACGGAGAAGAACGAAACAGCTCAGAGTTGAACAAAGAAGAACGAAACAACTTAGAGCAGAAGAAATATGAACGAAGCAGATTAGAGAAGATGAGAACAAGATCAGCTTAGAGAAGAAGTGCAGAAAAATCTCAGAGCAAAAAAAAAAGAACGAAGCAGATTGAGCAAGAACAGCTTAGAGGAAGCTTCGTAATTGATCAGCTGAGAGAGACGATCAGCTGGAAAGAAGAAGAAGCAAGATTGAGTCAAAGAGTAGAACACAACAAGTCTTAGCTCAGAGGAACAGCATAGAAGATCAGGCCAGAGCTGGTCAAGTGAAGTCAAGCAACCGTACGAGAACAGAACAAGCGAGGACAAAGCTACACTTTTTCCGAGATGAAAGCTTTGAACTTCATCAGAGCTGAAAGAGCCGTTGAAAGCCAAAAGATGAAAGAGTCTTATGTCACGGATAAAGATCAGACTGACAGACACAAATTATGGTAATCCTCCAACGGTCATAATTCATCAAAGGCTACATATATACTGAAGATTCAAGTAAGAGGATAGACGTGATGTGAGGTACGTGTTTACAAAGTTTGTACGTGTTTCCAAAATAAACAACATACAATTTTAAGTACTGAATTGCAAAAGAATTTATTGTATTTATAGAATTGAAATAAAACCAAAACAGATCTGATCATAAAATTGCGTGAAAATTCATACAATGTTCAAAGTACATTCTGTTCAGATAACATCAAAACAAGGAATCGATAATCTGTTATGTTTCGAAAGCTTATAATTATATTTATGTACAACAACAACAGAAGATACTGAAAATTGAACGGAAACTCTTGTTTACAATAAACAGAACTGAAACTGATGTCCACGATAAACACCTCCGATCTGTTCCAGCTCACATCATCCAGCTCCTTACTGTTCATTACCTGCACTCAAGAAAACTAGTGAGCCTAGGGGCTCAGCAAGTAAATCTGGAATAACAATTACAGGCAATGCAAGCATAACAATATCTTTATCTGTACTATAGTTCAAATCTGAACAAAGCGTATACTGAATATGATAATCTGGAAAATCTGAAAGCATAACTGCACAAGATTGTAAGCATTTACTTCTTTTAAAAATAGAAAGATCTTAAACATTTCTCAGAGTCATAATTAAAATCACATTGTGCTCTGTTCTTATCTTTTAATCAAAATATGGCATATACACCTGTACAGAGGTCCCAGTCGTTTGATCAAACTGTCATCTGAAATCAAGTCTGAGGAATAAATCCCATATTTTCTGTGAAAGGGATTATAGTTTGCTAACCATAATCCTGTCCCTTTCAATTTGAAGGAGCACACTCGTTCGTCAGCCAGTGTCCTCACCCTTCCTATGGAGACCATATGTTGCCTATGCCGTTTTTATTAAATATTTTTGTAAAAGTTTCTTTTCTTTCTGTTCTATATTTTCTTTCATTTTCTTGATCTGAAACAGATCTCTGTCAAGTATGGTTCGCTGTTTTAAAACCATTTTCAATGTTCAGGAACTATTGTAAATTCATGGGATTTCAATCGAAGAAGAAAACTGAAATCAGCTCTGAGTATAAACAATACGCAAGCGTGCCAACTTTCGGTAGAAAATAAGATCTGGACTATTTGATCAACTCAGATTTGGAAAAGTCAACATGACTTAAATGAACAATTCAGATTTCAATGGTCAAACAAAGTCAACTCAGATTTGGAAAAGTCAACATGACTTAAATGAACAATTCAGATTTCGATGGTCAAACAAAGTCAACTCAGATTTGGAACACGAAATCAGATCTCAACGTAAGACAATTCTGAAAGAAAGAACAAAACGCGAACACAACATAAGTTTTGGGAAAGAAACAGTTCCAAGAAAAAAAATTAGATTTCGAACTTAGCTTGAAATGTCAAAACTTCGAAGGTTTCCTTAATCCAAAGGAATCAAAAATATCTAAGGAAAACTCGAGAAACAAGAATGACGAAGCTACTTGTGAGCTACTATGGCAAAATACCAAATCTGCTCGTGAACTACTGATGAAATGCTGAAGGAACATCACGTAAGCTGCTTGTGAGCTACTTTGAAGAATATCCCAGAAAACTCAGGAAAAAATAAGGACGAACATCTTTAAACATTTTCAAACAACTTTTCTGCATCAAAATCTCAACAAACACATACTTTCTTTACATAAAGCATCTTACTTCTTTCTGCGTTTCGAAGAACATCAAAACTCAGTTCTCAAACCTTTAAAACTCATACAAACATGCAGCAGAAACAATATATGATTTCAAGAGTGTAGCAAGAAACAGAGTTTACTTGTCTTAATCTGCGACAACAATTACATCGAGTTTATCTGGCCTGAATCAATACAATCCGATCACTTCCTGTGAAACGTTTTGAAAACTTTTGTTCGGTTTTCTTGCAGAGAGCACCGCTTGTGAAAAGTGAAGTATTTGAGAATGAAATATAAATGAATTGGTTCGGCAGACTTTTATATGAAATCTGAAATCTAATTTCGAACACGTTTTCTTTCAAAAGATGCTAAAAATACTTAAAAGTGCTACTCTATTTTAAAAGCAACTAAATATGAAACACGGACCATTTAAAAGAGGAAATAAATCGGCTTGTGTGGACCAGCTGGATAGCTCTTGCAACCGTGCCTCAAATCTGAAAAATCAACCACATGAAAGTTGATTTACGATATTATTACAAATAGATTTCTCAACTCTTAAAACTTTCTAATTGTGGATTTAAATGTTTTTGGGCGTTACAATTGTATAAACAAAATCAAATGTAATCTGTCTTGGCATGAAGACGTTAAATTTAGTGTGTATAGTCTTTGAACAGAGACGTTACACATGTTCTTAGTGATGCAGTTCACACAGCCTGCGAGCAGATGTGTAGCATGGAGTCTAGGAGTTCTCACAGTCGTGGCTGTTGGGATTGGATTGTTACAGAAGCTGTAATAATCAAAGTCTTCTAGTGGAATCCTTCCAGCAATGAAAGAAGGGGAGACGTAGGAGATTTAGCTCCGAACTTTCATAAACAAACGGATGAGTTTTTTACAGTTTCCAGCATACATACTTGCATCGCATCTTTTAAACCAACAGCTTTCAATTTTTAGAGAGTATATGCAGATGTTTTTTCGCTTTGTTTTGTACCAGATCTAATATAATTCTCGGTACTCAAAATCTTTCAAGGACCGGAGCTATTGCAGCTCGTTTTATTTCTCTACGTTCAGATCGCGTGCGATTTGTTCCGTACTGTAGCGCGCGATATGTTTTCGATAATATCACCTTCCTCGCCCCCAAATAAATCGGGGATGAGAATCCTCATTCTCACCTCTAATATATCAAATAATATAGTATTATTTACTATCCTATATTATTATTAAACTTTATTTTTAATAAATCACATAATATATATTATTTACTATTATATATTATTATTACTTAATAATTCGTTATTAAATTTTAGTCATGTAAATATGTATTAATAATAATAATATTTTTATATATTATTGGGGTGAGTTTGGGGATGAGAGTGTTATTCTCGTCCCTATCCCCATTGGATTTGAAGATTTTAAAACATCTTCAAACCCGTCCCATTTGGTTTTTCCCTGTGGGGTCCCGAAAACATGGGAAAAATTGTCATCCCTATATGAGACAACATTTTGACATGTACATTCTCGAACTCATTGGTCTAAGTCCGACCCTAACGCACACAATAGGTGTACTTTATGCAGCTACATATATAAGGATATAAGTTGCACCTTGACTTAATAGTTATAACTTTTGTCCACTGATAAGCGCTTGATACTAACAGTTTTTTTTCTAAACCCAACTACAGATTTAACAAAACAAATTATAAAACCTATTTTAGTAATATTTCATCTTATCTAGTCAAATTCTTGTAAAATATTTTTTATCTTTATGAACTATATCTGTACTTCTGAATAATTTAACATATAATCTATAACATAAAGATTATTATAAAAGCCATTGTTAATGTTTTTTATTTAAATATGATCTAGGTTTTCAAAAGAAAATATTCAACACAAACGTTAGTATATTGATAGTGTCAATCTAAGCTTTACGTGCTTTTATATTCTTTCTTTTAAATTCGGAGGCTTATTTAAATCAGAAATTAAATTATAAATGAAAATCAAAAATTATTTTTATTTTTTTTAACTTAAAATTAACTTTTCATGCCAAAAGACAACTTTTGGGGACTGAAAATATTCATGAATGCTGGACATTTGAATGAACTTCTATTTTATATCCTCAACTTCTTTTCTTTATTCTGTTATTTACATTTGTTTCTCTCTTTTTTCACCCCTTAAAAAGTAAATTATGTTTCGATATACAAATTGTTGGATCTAGAAACACATCAAATCTTAATTTCGATGAACACAAAATTTGTTGTTATGTTTCTAACAGTTACTTGAGTGCGTAGGTGAAGATGGAAACAGATCAGATCGCATAAGAGCTGAGAACTGAAGAACTGTACAGTATAAACGAAGAACTGAGCTCAATGAGAATAACAATGGATCACTTCAGAGTTGAGACAGTTCAGATCAGTTGAAGAGCAGAGCCTATTAGTATGAAAAACAGATCAGAAAAACTGCTCAGATAAGTTCTGAGCAAGAGCCGTTTAGTTATGAAACAAGTTTATATCAGATCATAAAAAAAACAGATAATGAGATCAGATCATATCATATTAGAACAAGATCAGAAGAGTAGTGCAAATCAGACAATATCAGAGCAATTGAGAACAGCAGAACAGTTAAGATCAATCAGATTAGTTTAGAAGAGCAAAGCAAATCAGATTAGCTTAGTTGAAAAGAACAGTATAGATCAGCTTAGCATAACAGAGCTGAGAAAATCAGCGCAGCTCAGTTCAAAAGAGAGAGGAGAAAAAGAAGAATATGCGGTGCATAAAAGAAGAGCATAACAGAACCAACATAACAGAACAAATCATAACGAAGTTCGATCAGTACAAGCTATCAGCTCAGGCGAGCAAAGCAGTTTGAACAAGACTACTGTGGACTGAACAGATGCCGTTCAAACTGATTTTCCATATACGACAAAGATCAGTTCATAAAAGACAAAGATTATAAATAGCCTACCTAATCATGTACGATGAAAGGACGACAAACAGAGGATATAAATATAAGAATGAACTTATGTCAAAAAATAAGAAGATGCATGTGTGCACAGATTGCCAATTCGGACCAAAAGAGAAAAATCAGCTATGCACCAATAGATGTCATTGTAATACCATGAAGATCAATTAGGAAGATGACATTGCGTGAGGATACATTTGAGAGTGTACACTGTAATCCTCACACATACACGCATTCACTCACATATACAAGACTTAGGGAAACAGGTTAGGTGAATGAATGTCAATCAAACTATACAAAGTTGTCTTGACACAAACACGTCAAACTTAGTGTTTGTAGTCTTCGTAAAAAGACATTAAATATGGTGCCCTCATCCAATATTTAATTAATTGGAAAAGAGCTAATAGAATAAATGTTTTTTCTTTCTTGAACAAGGATTGAAGCAACCAAATGGTTCTAAAATAGTTGGCAATCTTATGAAGCAATTCTCACGATTAATAAATCAGATCGGATTTCACATAATTTGTGAAGCTTATAAATAATACAAGCTGATTACTTTCAATTTAAAGTTGAATAAGCCTGAGGTAATCTGATACATATTCACCACAAAATGCTATTTCTAAATATAGTCGTAGTAAAGAGTATGCGATCTGGAACAGCACGGAAACGCAGGTCCATCGATAAAAATCCTTCCAATCTGATTCAGCTCGTACCAACCAAATACATTTAAACTTTCTCACCTACAATCAAGAAAACTAGTGAGCCTAGAGGCTCAACAAGTAAAGTTTGGAGATAAAAAAATACATGCAGCACAGGCATAAAGAGCAATAATTAAAGGAAGTAATCGTTAAACAATAGCTTTATCAAATATTGCGGTTGTAGAACAACTCATTAATCATTCATCATTTTCTTTTATGAAATATGGCTCGGAAACTTCTGACATGGTCGTTTGATGAGCTAAACTGGTTCCAGATAGGGAGGGACATCCTGATCCAAAGGCCGACATTCACACACGCAATATCATTCATGGTTGGTGGGGCACCCTGACCCGTCGGTCGACATCCACGCACTCTTAAGTTGGCGGGGCATCCCAGCCCGTCGACCGGCATTCACATGCCAATAATTCCTCCTTCATAACTTTTTCATAGGTCATTAAAACTTTGAAATGTACTTCCCTTGTAAACTTTTCTTAAAATACTCTTCTCTGAACTGGATAAGATCAAATACTCATGTGGTTCGCTCCTTCAAAACTCTTTTAACCTTTAAAAGATGCTGGGAGTACAATTGGATTCCACTGACGAAGAAAGCCAGAGTCAGCTCGGACTATAAATTCGAGGAAACAATAACAGGGCTTTGAGCTGATTACTAATTGTTCATCCAAAGCTGATTGTACATTAGAATGGATTAGAGCTAACCATTACAAGCAAATTTAGTAAATTGAAAGGTTGAACTTAGTTTAAGATATTAGTCAAGAATGGACCCAAACTAAATCAAATCGCGAGCTCAGATCAGTTCAAAATCAAGAATTATAGAAATTTTGATCGGGCCAAAACAAGTAGACCGAATCAAATTAGAATAACCGTACAACACGACTATTAGCTCAGATCAAACTCCCAATAGATCAGCTCAACTTATCAGTTCGGAATAAAATTCCATTTATACCATCTTAGTTATCAGTTTAGACTACGTCCGTAGCCAGATACCACGATTCAACCTAAAGAACCATCCAGAAATTTACACATGCAAGCTGCTTATGTATATTCCAGTGTTTTGAAAGAAACTAACACGTAACCTTCATAAAAACTCTTTTTTGCCAAAGATCATTGAGAAACAACTTTTGCAAACATGCTGCCAACATAAAAAGATCATCTAGTAATCCTGCACTGGGATACTCAGAAAGAAGTAAAGCGCACCTGATCATTCTTCGAAAGAATCGAAACGTTTGCGATACCCAATTTCATGAAACTTCGCGTTCGTCCGCTTCATCTGGCGTTATATCTCCACACTTTAAAAAATCCTCTTTTTCAACTTTGAAAACTGAATCAAACATGAAATGAGGAATTTAATATGTTTTCCAAGATATAGCAAAGAACAGAAACTACTTGCCTCAATGATGAACAACGGTTGTAAGGAATTTATCCGGTATTGAACACACCAAAAGCACGATCCAAAACACTTTAAAGAACATGAAGCTTTGATCGGTCGATATCTTTTGAAAGTGCTCACAGCTCACCAGCTTGAATTTGCTCTGCTGTTCCAGCTTAGACCTCTGAGATGATCTGATCGATGATCCAGTTCGTTTTGCTCTCAGCTAAACTGCTCTAAGCTGTAATCTGATTCTACTTCTTCTCAAATGAGATCAGCCTTCACTTGTACAGTGCAGCCCGTTCTGATCTGAGTCACTAAGCTTTGAACTGCACACTCAGTTAAATTGTTAGAAACAGAGCATGTTTTGTTTTCATCAAAATCAAATCTAACCTGTTACAAAGATCCAACAGTCTATAAATGTTTGTAAAAATATGTGAAAATAAATTTATACGATTTTCTGAAATTTGTTAAACTTTATATATAACATAAAATTGTCAAATTGAAAACTCTGATACAGATGTAATTCTTAGACTTTCCTGAATTTATTAGAAAGTGTAGCTACCCGATCCAAAAATTTTAAATAAATAAACTATGAAGGTGCAAGCTGAAATACAATAATTTATTCTAGGCTTAATTGCAACTTCGTAAAAATTTTCAGATCGCACACTATCTAACAGATCGGCTGAAACATATACATATATAGATATGTGGAACTTATATATGTATATCAAGGGAACAAATTCATCCAGATTACATGGAATAAGCTTGGAAGTAAGTTCAAATTGAATGATACTCAAAATTTGTACTTGGTCAAACGATAACTAGCCAAATACTTCTGGACTAAATTACAACCGTATAGAAATTTCAGATCAGACTAGAAAGAAAACAGCGCAGGGCTTCAGAACGAAGTAGAAACCGGAAAAAACCTTGCAAAATGATGTCATTCAGTTTACAGCTGTATATATATATATATATATATATGAAATAATTTAAACTGATTCATTACAAAATTAATTATCTCAAGTCTAAACTGAACAAAAGTAGGTGAGCTGAAACATCACGGAAACGTATGTCCACGATAAACACCTCTGATCTGATCAGCTCAAACCAACCAGTTCTGGCTAAATCTCATTACCTGTACTTGAGAAAACTAGTGAGCCTAGAGGCTCAACAAGGAAATATCTAGATAACAAAGACGGCCAGTACATGCATAAAAATAACTTTAAACTGATAAGCTGAAAATAATATGCTCAAAAGCTGAACAACTCGAAAGTTGAAAAACTGCAAATTGGTAAACTCGTAACTCATAAAGCATAAACTAAACATGCATGATCATACTTCAAAACTTTTAAAACATTTTCTAGTATTAAAGGAAGTAAGCTTTAACATAAAATTTTCTCAATGTTGTGGTTGTAAACAACCATGTTTTCCGTTTTTATTTTCTGTTGAGTTATGGCGCAGAAGCTCTCCTTAGGTAAGTCGCTTGAACAAGCTATCATATGTATATAGGCTCTGGGAAATAAATCCCAAACCTGTGAAGGGGTATATAGTTCGTCAAGCATAATCTTTATCCTTCCTATGAATGGGCACACCAGTTTGTCAGCCAGCGTCCTCACCCTCCCTCTGCTGACCGTCTGTTATCTTTGTCATAAATCACTTTGAACTTGAAAATACTTCTTTTAAAACTTTATGATATATGACAAGGAAACTTCTGTCATTCCTCCTTTGTCGTCTTGCCATATATCATTAAAACATTTTCTCTGTCAAACTTTTTAAAACTATTTTTCTGTAAAACTTGCTTTAAACTGCTTTTCTTTTATCTGAATAAGATCGCTATGAATGAAGAATCTGCATCCAAACATCCTGAAATAAGAATATCAGGCTTCTTGCCATTCCAAATCTCATATCGGGTTACATCGTGCTGCTTATTAATCATTGATATGTTCTGAGTGTGGCAAGATGTGTTAACTGCCTCGGCCCAAAACTTTCTAGAAATTCCTGAATCAGCAGTCATAGTTGTAGCAGTTTCTTTTAAAGTTCGATTTCTACGCTCAGCTAACCCGTTTTGCTGAGGTGTCTAGCAGCTGAAAGCTGATGCTTGATTCCAATGTCATCCAGATAAGAGGATAGTTTATAATTTAAAAATTCAGTACCTCTATCACTTCTAATCCGATTTACGTTGCAAGATTTGTCATTTTGCAAACGTTTTAAAAGTTTATCAGATGTTCGGCAGTTTGATCTTTCGATTTTAAGAACACCACCCAAGTAAATTTTGAAAAATCGTCAACTACATGGGTGTATTGGATTCCCCCTAAGCTGGTCACGGGTATAGGAACAAAAAGATCCATATGTAAGAGTTCCAGGCTCGAGAGGTATTGTTACTGCTTCTCTTTTTAAGAGTAGATTTGATATGCTTCCCGAGCTAACAAGCAGAACAAATCTTATCTTTTGAAAATTTTATTTTGGGCAAACCAGTAACTAACTCATGCTTACTCAGATTTGCAATTGTTTTGAAATTCAGATGGTTCATCCGGTGATTCCATAGCCAGCTCTTATAAGAGTTAGCTATTAGTCGGGTTTGCTCAAAATGTGGCCGATCTGACTAGTCAACTTTGTAGGTATTCCCCGATTTGTATCCTACTAACCCGGTCAGACCTTCCGGATTCTCAAATGTGCATGTGTGCTTTTCAATGTTTACAGAGTAATTACTATCACACAAATGAATGAAACTAAACAAATTATAACATAAATTTTCAACCATAAGAACATTGTGAACGGTGAAGTTACCAATGGATAAGCTTACCCTTACCCAAAATGTTACCGTGTGAATTGTCACCAAAGGTGATTTTAGGTCCACTGCATGTCTTCAAATATGATAGTATCTTTGGGTTACTAGTCATGTTCTTCACATATCCATTGTCCAGATACCATGTTGATTGCTTCACTACTGCGATATGTTGTACATGCAATTAGAAAATAAACTTTTGGTACCCAATTTTACTTGGGTCCAGATTGGATTAACCATTTCGGGACCCATACTTGAATTACTTTGATAAATCTTCCAGTGTATGTGTCCACTAGGGTGCATGCAAAATTAGTGCTAGATCTTTTGAATCTTGGTTTTACATTCTGACCATGTAGATTGCGTCTGAGCTGAACATTCTTGTTTGCTCTCTCACCTTCTTTGAGCCTTTTCTGAGCTGGTTCAGATCATGCGACTGTGGACCAGATCTTACTATGTCCTTGTCCAGCCAATTCTTAAGCAAACTCAGCTTAGAGTTCTCAGATTGAGCATAGCCGATACCTTGCTTACCCTTCTGGTTCAGATTAGACGCGTTCTGGTCATCATACTTTTCCGATTCAAGTGTATCATGTATCACACTGGCTTTGACAAACTCATCTTTTTGAGTTTATCATTAACCAGATCTGATTGAGTACAAATATCACCAGAGCTACTTTCTCCCGTGCTAATCCTAAGCCAGTTTTGTCATTAAATGGCTTCAGGACATCGTGCATCTTGCCTAGTGAAACAGAGGATTTTGTACAAGAACTCATAACTTGATTTAATCTATCATTTTCAGATGTGAGCTTGTTAGACTTGATTCTCAAAGATTCATTCTCCGTCTTTAGCTTACTAAACTCAGCCTTTAGACTATCTGAGTCATCAAGCTATGAACAGCTTGGATCATATGATTTGTCTTTCAGACACTTTTTTCAGCTTTAACATCTTCGAATGTCTGAGATAACTGTCTTTACTCATGGTCCATCTCATTTAGTGTTGAGACTAAGTCCTCACGTGTAAATTCAATATTAGAAAAATCGAATACCTCATCATTGTCATCTGCCATTAGACAATGAACTCCTTCTTCCTCGCTATTGCTAAATGAGCTACTGGAAGTTCTCTCATCCGAGTCCGAATCAGCCCACTTGTTGTTACTCTCTTCAGCCACCATGGATTTTTGATCTCTTCTTTTCCTGAAAGTCTTATTATCTGGTCTGCTGCGCCTCTTATCTGATGACTTCTTGTCATCTTTATTCGATTTAGTGCATTCAGCAATAAAATGACCAGGCTTTACACAGTTATAACATTTTCAGTCAGTAGTGGTCTGTTCAGTTTTGTGAGATTTGTTTGAAAAAGATGGTTTTGATTTCTTCTCATGAATTTCTCTAACTTCTTAACAAAGAGGGACATTGCATCATTGCTGATTTATTCTGCAGTCTTTTGTGGTTTTTCTTCTGCAGTAATAAGGGCCTTGGTTTACTGAGAGTTGATGGCTCTGATTCAGCTATGGTCTCCAACTCGAATTGATAAGCCTTTAGATTTGCGAATAGATCGTGGAGCTCTAGCTTGTTAAGGTCCTTTGACTCCCTCATCGCCATTGTCTTCACATCCCACTCCTTGGTAAGTGCTCTCATGACCTTCAGGGCTAGCTCCATGTTGTTGTATTCCTTTCTGATTCTGGTCAGCTCTATCACCACTGAACTGAATATTTCATCAAACTCAGTTATTGTTTCTCCAGATCTCATCTTCATTGACTCAAACTTCTGTAGAGCTACTGTATTCTTGTTATCCTTGGTATATTCATTGCCCTCGCAGATTTGAATCAGCTTCTCCCAATTTCCTTGGCAATAACGCAGGTCTGAATCTTCCTGAACATATTATTTTCCAGCATCTTGTATAGAATATCATTTGCCACATTTTCTAAGTTTTCCTTTTTCTTATCTTCAGAGGTCCACTCCAATCTGGGCTTCTCAACCACATTGTGCTGCACCGGGAGATATGGTCACTGCAGTGCTGGGCTTCATTATCTTTATCGGGTCATCGGTGATGACGAACCACATATCGTCATCTTGAGCTGCCAGGTGAGCTTGCATCCTTATCTTCCAAACATCATACTATTCCTTGGAAAACATAGGAATCTTGTTGAGAGAAATAGACATATTTAATATTTCAAATGACACAATTGTTCAAACACTGAGATACCTGATACCACTTTTTGGATCGAAAAGATAGTTAAAATATCAGCTCGGGAGTTCATAGGGGGTGAATGAACTCCATCACAATTTTTCACGAAAATCCTTTTAAAAACTTTTACAAGCCTTCGGTTTAACTTTGAGCTGAGTTACCAGTTCGGAGAATGTCAGCGCAATCTATTCTCTCGAGTAACAAAAATTATATGCGGAATGAACTCGATTGAATAGTGAACAAATTAAAAACTTAATAAGATAAAAACTGAATGTAGTAAAGCAAAGCGACGAGAGTTTGTTTATGAAAGTTCGGAGCTTAAACTCCTGTGTCTCCCATTCTTCCTTGTTCAGGAAGGATTCCACTAGAATAATTTGATTACACCAGCTTCTGTGAGAACTCCTAGCATTCTATGACAGAAGACAGATGCACGATATGTTCTGCTAATACAATAATTCGCTCTGAGCTGAATCAACTTACGCACGCTCTACGCACTCTATTTTTTAGTTACACTTGAATACACGAATCTATAGAATGGTTACAAGTCAAAAAATGATTTTGAAGCTTTTGGGAGCAATGTCGTATGAAGAAGAGGATGAACAGGAAAGTTTTTGTTCGCGATTGAAACTTGTGTAACGTGAGAGTGTCTGTAGCGTTGTTCATCGTTCTTTATTTATAGATCTGCAGCTCCATCGATCTTTGAATGATTTGATCTTCTGGCTAAGTGATATTCTTTCCATTCTTGAAATTATTGACTTTCTTCACACTAGAATCAGTGGAAGGTTACCGTTAGGTACAGAAATAGCGTCCTGTAATTTAGCCAATAATTGAGCACTTGATTCGATCTCATCTGATTTGACATATGATTTGTAAATCTGAAATCCTGAGCTTCACGAATACTGCTCTAATCTGAATGTCCTATAAGCTCTGAGTTGTTCGATGTTTGCGCGATCTGAAAGTTGATCTTGCGATCTGATCCAGAGCTGAACCTTTCTTGGTCTGATCTGATACTCATTATTAAGCTGATTTGGAAAAGTTCCTCTGATCTGATTCGATTAATCTGAAAACTGGATATAAGTACTGACCTGAGAACTGAACTCTTCACGCTATGATCTAAAAACTATTAGGCTCTAAGCTGAAAGCTGTTCATGAGGTCTGAGATGTTCTCTGAGCTGATATAGCTCTGATCTGTTCTATTTTCATAATCTACTGTAAGTTTTTCTTTCTACAAATCTCCAGTCTGAATCCACTCTAATCTGATTCCTTCACTTAAGCTATGATCTGATCTGTTTCTCTTGCTTGCCTCTGATCTGATTACCAAGCTCCAGTCTGCTATGATCTACGAAGTTCCAATCTGATCGGCTTACTCTTAGCTTATTGACAACTTTCAGAGCTGATCGACATGCTCTGAGCTGATTGGCGACGTTCTAAGTTTACCGATATGCTCTTAGCTGATTAATGATGTTCCAAGTTTATCGACATGCTATGAGCTGATCTGTGTCGCTCTAATCTGGTCTGTGATGCTCTAAGCTGATCTACAATGCTCTGAACTGATTTGTGATGCTCTAAGCTCATTTATTTTTCTCTGAGCTGATCTGTGATACTCTGAACTTATCTGTTTTGCTCTGAGCTGATCTAAGATGCTCTGAGCTGATCTGTTTTGCTCTAAGCTGATATGCGATGCTCTGAGCTGATCTGTGATGCTCTTAAGCTCTAGTCGTTCTGTTGTAATCCGTTTCAGTCTGTTCGAATTCTTATATTTTGTTATCACAAAAACTTAGTAATTTTTATCTTAACACTAGCCATTTCCTTGACTCGACTTATCAACCAGGCGCTCCAACAGTTGAGCCATGCTAGCTAAAACATTATTACTACTGCCTGATTCATCATTCTATCCTATACTATCTCCTCTTCCTCTTCCACTTCCTGACATATATCTGTACTAATAGCCATAATCCACCACAAGACTATCATGAAAGAATACTGAATTCTAACACATGAAATGTCAGGCCTCGTGCTCACAACAGATAAACACATGCGGAAGCTAATAAAAAGTGGGTAAAATTTTCGCTTTTAGGCCCGACGGTTTTAAACATACAATTTAAAATACAACAATACTTAAAATAAGTTCCCAATTCATAAAACAATCAACAACAAGGCATACATAATTTAAACATGTATCAGACTCCCCTACGGGTACAACAACAAAGCACAGGGCATCCCCCTGGCTAACTGATACATATATATATATATGCTATATGCTACTGGGACACTCTAGCCACCTCCTGGGGCACCACCAGCTGGGTTGAAACCACGACCAGCTGTAGAACCTGGGTTTCCTGAAACCAACACAACAAAGGAACAAACCAAGCCCCGGAGGGACATGGGGTCAAACCCCAGTACGGAGAGCAACTATAAAACAGCAATAAACAGCAAGGAATAAATTGCAGATGACATGCATGAGACTCCAAAGAACAATTGGAAAACTTGACCCAGAAGGGAGCTAAGGAACTCAAACATAGCTCCAAGAATTTCCAACAACATTCAGTGGCCACGGGGTGAGTTCACAGTGTGGTAGTGATCCACTTGCCATAAAACCAGACCCCATTTACCAGATGCATCAAACAACTCGACCTGCTGTTGCCTCGCCCATGAACTGTGGTAATTAACCACTCGGCGCATGGTGACTACGATCCCAGCAGGGAGATGAGAGTGCGGTATTCCCGCTCGCCCTCGCAACCTGGTAAAGAACAGAACAGAACAACGAAACAATGGCAATAAAGCTGGGATGAGATGCAAATACGTGTATGCACATACTGGAGATGACAAGCATATCAACATATAACACTGCTAGAAATCCCGAAGACTCTGGTAAAAGCCTGCTAAACAATAAGCGTATAACTCAGGGATCTAACAGAAAATCACGGCTGGGAGCTACGCTCAACCAACACCGTTTCCTACTACCACAACTTCGCAAGAAGCTTAAAACAAAGCTAGAAAACAAGATCTCAACACTAGGAATGAAGTTCTACCTGCTACTACAAAATTCACGAACTGGCAGCAACTTCTCGTTCCTCAACTAGCCAATTTCAGCTTCTAAAACTGGTACGAAAAGGAAGAGCCTCACGAGAGGAGTCCAACACTACCTCAATTTTCCAAAACAACGGCCGGAATCGACGGGAATCTACCGGAGAAGCTCACGGTGAACAGTAACGAGGGTTGAGAAAACAGAGAACGAAAAGCTGGAAAAATATTCTAAGTATAGAATCTGGTAACGAAAGTGAAGACCAAGTCTTCCTATAAATACAACTTACAACTGCTGAAATCTACTCAAATAATTGTCCACCGACGAATTCAGCAGGTACCAACAAATCAGCAGGCACAAAATCAGCAGGAGCACTACCCACGGCAGACGCAAGGAACCACTGCTGATTTCTTAAATCAACGCTAAAACAATCGCCAAGCAAGCTACGGCTGGTTCTCAAAACGGCGTCGCACCAACTAATCCAAACGACGTCGCTTAGGATACGTGATTCAAATACCAACTGCTGGTCATCCAGCAGCAACACACAAAACCACGCAAAGCGCTTCCTCCTACTGATACCAGCAGCAACATCAAAACGCAGCGTTGCCACTTACTCAAACGACGTCGCTCCACAGACGTCAACAAAACCAGCAGAAGCACCTTACGCAAAACCAACCATCTGCTGAAACTCCTAGCGCTAACTAAACGACGACGTATCCTCCTCGCGCTACAGGAAAGTTGACTCGCGTTGACATCGACATCTGCTGATCAACCAGCAGGAACACACACGCGATCTACCAGCTGGTACCAGACGCATTGATCAAGATGACGTCGTGCCAACTAATCCAAACGCAGTCGTTTTGTCCCCAACGCAAATATACTAACGCACCTGCTGATCACAACACACGCAACGACAGCGTTTCAGGAATCTCGCGCTAAAACGTGCTTCTGCTGGATTCATCACCGACCAGCTGCTAGTTCACCAAAACCAGCTGACACGTCGACCAGCAGGTACCTCTAACCCAAAATTACGAAAATCTCCAGAATTACTCTAAGGAGGGAAATTGACCCGAAAACACAATTCGAACATACAAACAGAGATCTGAATCTCCAAAAATCATCAAAATTCGATAACTTCCACAATTAATCTCAATTACAAATCCAGGTCTCACATGAAAACTCACAGGTTAATTGAAGTGGCTGGAGAGAACTGTCTCAGACTGGAAGAAGTGTATATCTCAAATATCATGCTCTGATACCAATTGTAGCGACCCGATCTGAAAATTTTAAATAAATAAACTATGAGGTGCAAGCTGACATACAATAATTTGGAATTAATTGCAACTTCGTAAAAATTTTCAGATCATGCACTATCTAACAGATCGGCTGAAACATATATATATATAGATATGACTGTGCTGGGCTTCATTATCTTTATCGGGTCATCGGTGATGACGAACCACATATCGTCATCTTGAGCTGCCAGGTGAGCTTGCATCCTTATCTTCCAAACATCATACTCCTTGGAAAACATAGGAATCTTGTTGAGAGAAATAGACATATTTAATATTTCAAATGACACAATTGTTCAAACACTGAGATACCTGATACCACTTTTTGGATCGAAAAGATAGTTAAAATATCAGCTCGGGAGTTCATAGGGGGTGAATGAACTCCATCACAATTTTTCACGAAAATCCTTTTAAAAACTTTTACAAGCCTTCGGTTTAACTTTGAGCTGAGTTACCAGTTCGAAGAATGTCAGCGCAATCTATTCTCTCGAGTAACAAAAATTATATGCAGAATGAACTCGATTGAATAGTGAACAAATTAAAACTTAATAAGATAAAAACTGAATGTAGTAAAGTAAAGCGATGAGAGTTTGTTTATGAAAGTTCGGAGCTTAAACTCCTGTGTCTCCCCTTCTTCCTTGTTCAGGAAGGATTCCACTAGAAGAATTTGATTACACCAGCTTCTGTGAGAACTCCTAGCATTCTATGACAGAAGACAGATGCACGATCTGTTCTGCTAATACAATAATTCGCTCTGAGCTGAATCAACTTACACACGCTCTACGCACTCTGTTTTTTAGTTACACTTGAATACACGAATCTATAGAATGGTTACAAGTCAAAAAAATGATTTTGAAGCTTTTGGGAGCAATGTCATATGAAGAAGAGGATGAACAGGAAAGTTGTGTAACGTGAGAGTGTCTGTAACGTTGTTCATCGTTCTTTATTTATAGATCTCCAGCTCCATCGATCTTTGAATGATTTGATCTTCTGGCTAATTGATCTTCTTTCCATTCTTGAAATTATTGACTTTCTTCACACTAGAATCAGTGGAAGGTTACCGTTAGGTACAGAAATAGCGTCCGGTAATTTAGCCAATAATTGAGCACTTGATTCGATCTCATCTGATTTGACATATGATTCGTAAATCTGAAATCCTGAGCTTCATGAATACTGCTCTAATCTGAATGTCCTATAAGCTCTGAGTTGTTCGAATATTCCAGTGTTTTGAAAGAAACTAACACGTAACCTTCATAAAAACTCTTTTTTGCCAAAGATCATTGAGAAACAACTTTTGCAAACATGCTGCCAACATAAAAAGATCATCTAGTAATCCTGCACTGGGATACTCAGAAAGAAGTAAAGCGCACCTGATCATTCTTCGAAAGAATCGAAACGTTTGCGATACCCAATTTCATGAAACTTCGCGTTCGTCCGCTTCATCTGGCGTTATATCTCCACACTTTAAAAAATCCTCTTTTTCAACTTTGAAAACTGAATCAAACATGAAATAAGGAATTTAATATGTTTTCCAAGATATAGCAAAGAACAGAAACTACTTGCCTCAATGATGAACAACGGTTGTAAGGAATTTATCCGGTATTGAACACACCAAAAGCACGATCCAAAACACTTTAAAGAACATGAAGCTTTGATCGGTCGATATCTTTTGAAAGTGCTCACAGCTCACCAGCTTGAATTTGCTCTGCTGTTCCAGCTTAGACCTCTGAGATGATCTGATCGATGATCCAGTTCGTTTTGCTCTCAGCTAAACTGCTCTAAGCTGTAATCTGATTCTACTTCTTCTCAAATGAGATCAGCCTTCACTTGTACAGTGCAGCCCGTTCTGATCTGAGTCACTAAGCTTTGAACTGCACACTCAGTTAAATTGTTAGAAACAGAGCATGTTTTGTTTTCATCAAAATCAAATCTAACCTGTTACAAAGATCCAACAGTCTATAAATGTTTGTAAAAATATGTGAAAATAAATTTATACGATTTTCTGAAATTTGTTAAACTTTATATATAACATAAAATTGTCAAATTGAAAACTCTGATACAGATGTAATTCTTAGACTTTCCTGAATTTATTAGAAAGTGTAGCTACCCGATCCAAAAATTTTAAATAAATAAACTATGAAGGTGCAAGCTGAAATACAATAATTTAGTCTAGGCTTAATTGCAACTTCGTAAAAATTTTCAGATCGCACACTATCTAACAGATCGGCTGAAACATATACATATATAGATATGTGGAATTTATATATGTATATCAAGGGAACAAATTCATCCAGATTACATGGAATATGCTTGGAAGTAAGTTCAAATTTAATGATACTCAAAATTTGTACTTGGTCAAACGATAATTAGCCAAATACTTTTGAACTAAATTGCAACCGTATAGAAATTTTAGATCAGACTTGAAAGAAAAGAGCTCAGGGCTTAAGAACGAAATAGAAACCGGAAAAAACCTTGCAAAATGATTTCATTCAGTTTACAGCTGTATATATATATATGACATAATTTAAACTGATTCATTACAAAATGAGATCAAGTCTAAACTGAACAAAATTAGGTGAGCTGAAACATCACGAAAACGTATGTCCACTATAACACCCCCAATCTGATCCAGCTCAAACCAACCAGTTCTGGCTAAATCTCATTACCTGCACTTGGTAAAACTAGTGAGCCTAGATGCTCAACAAGCAAATATCTAGATAACAAAGACATGCATTACATGCATAAAAATAACTTTAAACTGATAAGATGAAAACTGATAACTTTTCTCAATGATGTGGTTGTAAACAATCCTGTTCTCTGTTCTTACTTTCTGTTGAGTTATGACGCAGAAACTCTCCTTGGGTCGATCGCTTGAACAAGCTATCATCTGTATACAGGCTCTGGGGAATAAATCCTAAACTCTTTTAAGGGTTATATAGTTTGTCAACCCTAATCCTTATCCTTCCTATGAAGGGGACACACCGGTTCGTCAGCCAGCGTCTTCACCCTCCCTCTGCATACCGTTTGTTATATTTGCCATAAATCACTTTATACTTGAAATATATTCTTTAAAACTATATGATATATGACAGGGAAACTTCTGTCATTCCTCTTCGTCGTTTTTCCATATATCATTAAAACATTTTCTCTGCTGAAACTTTTTAAAATTGTTTTTCTATAAAACTTGCTTTAAACTGCTTTTCCTTGATCTGAATAAGATCGTTTAAACATATATGGTGTGATGTTTTAAAACTCTTTTGATGTTCGAAAGCTACTGAGAGTACATCGGATTTCAATCGAAGAAGAAACTCGAATCAGCTCAGGCTATAGAAACGAAGAACAAATAGCAGAGCTCTAAGATGATGAACTATTTCTTGAAATTTGGTATAACTTCAAATTTATGTCAGGCCTCGTGCACAATACAGAGTTAAACCACGCTTTGTCCTGACGATTAAAACATATAATTTAAAATACAACAATACTCAAAATATCCCAGTTCTATAAACACAAATCAGTCCAACAGTACAACATTCAATAAATACAAGTACTACCAAAAGCAACTGAAATACAACAAAGCTCAGGGCACTCCCCGGCTAACAGTGCTTATACATATATGCTATATGCTAACTGGGACATTCTAACCACCTCCTGGGACACCACCGGCTGGGTCTACTCCATGACCCGCAGAGTAACCATGATAACCTGAAAACACATACAGGAAAACAATAACAGCCCCAGAGAGATATGGGGTCAAACCCCAGTACGGAGAGCAACATAAAACAGCTAACGGGAAGCAACAAGTAATATGCAAATGCTATGCATGAACAGCCGAGCACAACAGAAGGCTACACCCAATGACAGGGAGCCAGAATCTCGAAGGCAACTCAAAATTGATCAATAATCAAGGCTAATAGCAATGGATAATAGATATCAGTGGCCATGGGGTGTGTGAGTATATGGGAGCTACCCACTCGTCTCAACACACGGTACCAGATGCAACACATGGCTCAACCTGCTGTTGCCCAACTCATGAGGTGTGGGAGCTACCCACTCCGCTCATAGTGGCTAACAGATCCCAGCAGGGAGATGAGGTTCGGGAGTTACCCGCTCAGCCTCAACAGCATCCTGGCACGCACAGAATCAGCAACAACAAGGCACGGCTACAACAGATCTGAGCTCAAGGTGATAAATGCGTGTATGCAACAGCTAAAATGTTCAACACAGAAACATTATATCACACGCAAAACATACACAGCAGCAAGCATAATCACCCATGCTCAATTCAAAGCTGTAAAACAAGCTCACATCGGTACCTCAAATCTTCTGAGCTACAATTACCACAAACAGGGTCCGAGCAACACAGATCTGTCACCTACTAAGCCATCATAAGCAACTACTCAAGAACCGAAACACAGAAAAGCAACAGCTGGGAGCTATGAACTCGACCAGCGCTATACTACCCCTCTATCTCAAAGAGAGAGCTCTAAACAAACACAAGGTAGGGTCTGAACACTTGCCCCAACAAGCTAGGACGGAACGCTAATAGACTACACAAGGGAGATGTCTTAGAAATCCCCTCCAAGCTCTCCAAAGTCTGCAACCGAGGTATAAATCAAAGCACTTAGGCAAGAGGAGTACAATGCTACCACTCTCGCTCTCGTCGGAGCTGTCTACCGTCGGCAAATCGAAAAAGATAGGGTTCGGTGAATAGTAGCTAGGGTATCACGACAGATCAACAATCGGGAAATATTTCTAAGTGTCGGAGAACAATAATAGACAAGGGTCAAAGCTCTCTATAAATACTCAAATCTGCTCAAAACCGCTGAACAGATCTCATCGGAAACTTAAGATACAAAGTTGATATTCCCACTAGGTCCAGATCTCGCAACATATCTCACCCTACGCCAAAGCAGATCTCTACTAACCCAAACGACGTCGCACAAGTCCACTATAGCAACTGGACACGTCACCCGCTACTCAGATCTGAATCGCTAGCGCAAGAGGAATCTGAAACCCAAAACGGTGTTGCTCTCTAACACTCAGATCTCTCTCGAATCTGAAGACCAACGCTGCTCACCACTGAGTCTCGCCCGCTAAACCAAAACACTGTTGTTCCAACTAATCCAAACGACGTAGTTTAGCAACTCGCTACAAAACACACTAGCTCACATCTGAACACGAGCGACCACAGATCCATCACCACTGCTGAACGCGATCACTCAGCGATGACCAACACTCGCATCTGAACAGATCCCGCAACAAAACTCTAACTCTCCAGATCTGTTCCAAGGACTTATACAAAACCCGATAGCTTCTTCAAGCATATCGACTCAAAGCTAGACACCCAGACTCGCTCAAATCTAAATCCAACAAAACCCGATTAATTTACTCTATCAATCCTTCTAAACTTTTGGGTATCACAGATTTGAAAGAGACTATCCTGAATGAAGCGCATTGTAGTCGATACAGTGTGCATCCGGGTGAGAGAATAATGTATCATGATTTGCCTCACTACTGGCGGGAAGGCATTAAGAGCGACATTTCTGGGTTTGTTGCTCGTTGTTTGAACTGTCAGCAGGTCAAGGCCGAAAGGATAAGACCTGGTGGACAATTGCACAGTTTAGAAGTGCCTCATGGAACTTGGAGCACATCGCCATGGACTTTGTGACTCATTTACCTCGATCAAGTAGGGGATGAAATGAGATTTGGGTGGTGATTGATAGACTTTTGAAGTCAGCCCATTTCATTCACTATGATGTGAGGTGTTCGATGAAGAAAATGACGTCTACGCCTCTTATTCGCATAACTAGCTTGGCGATCTTCAGCAGCTTTCATTCTCTGGCGAATCAAATCCACCTGATCTCTCATCTGCTGCACAAACTCTGGAGAAGACAGCTGCTTCTCCCCAACTTCTTCCCAACATACAGGCGATCTGCACTTTCTACCATACAAAACTTCAAATGGTGCCATCCCAATCGTGACCTGATAGCTGTTATTGTAGGAAAACTCAACCAAAGACAACGAATCTTGCCAGCTACCACTAAAGTCCATCACAACAGCTCTCAACATATCCTCTAAAATCTGGATAGTTCTCTCGGATTGGCCATCTGTCTGGGGGTGATACGCTGTACTCATTTCCAATCTGGTTTCCAAAGCTGTCTGCAAACTCTTCCAAAACCTGGAAGTAAATCTAGGATCATGATCTGAAACAATCGAAACTGGCACACCATGCAAACGCACCACGAACTCTATGTACAGCTTCGCCATCTTCTTCAAAGAATAAGTCAAGCTGTAGGGAATGACGTGCACAGACTTCGATAATCTGTCAACTACCATCCAAACCGCATCACAACCTCTGGTGGAACGAGGCAAATGCGTGACAAAATCCATAGCTATGTGCTCCCAATTCCATTGGGGAACCTCTAAGCTTTGCAACAAACCACCAGGTCTCATCCTCTCAGCCTTGACTTGCTGATAATTCAGATAACGGGCTACAAAATCAGCAACATCACTCTTCAAACCTGCCCACCAGTAATGCTGCTTTAAGGCATGATACATCTTCCTTGCACCAGGATGGACACTGTATCTACTGCAATGCGCTTCTCGCAAGATCTCTTCCTTCAAATCAACCAGATTTGGCACAATCAATCTGCCACAAAACCTCAAACAACCATCAGAAATCTGCTCAAAACCGCTGAACAGATCTCACCGGAAACTTAAGATACAAAGTTGATATTCCCACTAGGTCCAGATCTCGCAACATATCTCACCCTACGCCAAAGCAGATCTCTACTAACCCAAACGACGTCGCACAAGTCCACTATAGCAACTGGACACGTCACCCGCTACTCAGATCTGAATCGCTAGCGCAAGAGGAATCTGAAACCCAAAACGGTGTTGCTCTCTAACACTCAGATCTCTCTCGAATCTGAAGACCAACGCTGCTCACCACTGAGTCTCGCCCGCTAAACCAAAACATTGTCGTTCCAACTAATCCAAACGACGAAGTTTAGCTACTCGCTACAAAAACAAGCTAGCGCACCCTCTTCTGCTCAGCGACAACAGATTCCACCACGACTGCTGAACACAAACACTCAGCGATGATCAACGCTCACCACTACACAGATCCCGCGTAACAAAACTCTAACCCTCTAGATCTGTTCCAAGGACTTATACAAAACCCGATAGCTTCTCCAAGCATATAGACTCAAAGCTGGACGCCCAGACTCGTTCGCTCAAATCTGAATCCAACAAAACCCGATTAATTAACTCAATTAATCCTTCTAACTTTCGGGTCTCACATATCTCCCCCACAAAAACAGGATTTCGTCCTCGAAATCAAACAGCTCTAGATCAAGAGTTCAAGATAACTGGGGAAAAGAACGTAAGCAAACATATACCGAGAAATAACAAGGAACCAACTACTGGTATCTGATACAACACTCACTCAAACAGATGCGGCCACTCACGCTGCATCTTTTCTTCCAGTTCCCAAGTAGCTTCCTCTCTACCATGTTTGCTCCACTGAACCATCACTAAGG
>KQ999359.1:6662-33353 GCA_001598015.1 Dorcoceras hygrometricum | reverse complement strand
GTTCTGCTCATAACTCTTCAGCTGTCTCGACGCATAAGCAATAACCTTACCTCCCTGCATCAGGACTGCACCCAATCCTCTCAAGGAAGCATCTGTATAAACCACAAACTCCTCGTGGTCCACTGGCATAGCTAATACTGGTGCTGAAGTAAGGGCCTCCTTCAGCTGATCAAAGCTCCTCTGATAGTCGGTGCTCCACACATACTTTGCATTCTTCTTGGTCAAGGCTGTCAAGGGCACTGAAATAGAGGATAAGCCCTTGATGAATTTGCGATAATAACCTGCCAAGCCCAAGAAACTACGAATCTCCGCTGCATTCTTTGGAATCCCCCAGTTCTGCACTGCCTCCACTTTCGATGGGTCAACAGAAATCCCATCTCTCGACACAATATGTCCTAAGAAAGCCACCTGCTCCAGTCAAAACTCGCACTTGCTGAACTTGGCGTATAACTTGTGCTCCCTCAAAGTCTGCAAAGCCGTCTGAAAAGTCTACAAAGCCGTCTACAAGTGCTGCCTATGCTCCTCAAAGCTCCTTGAATAAATCAGAATATCGTCGATGGACATGTTAGGATAAAATTTATAGTTTTGGTGATAACAAAAAGTCAAGTTAAATTTGGACTTTCGGACGTTGATTGAGTATCCAGACGACAAGTCTATTCAGATGATGAGATTACGAGGTTTCAGTAGTTGGTCTTCATTCAGTAGATGGGTTATTCAGACGCAAGGTATATCTCTCAGTTGAATTTTCAGTCGACAGGCAATCCAGACGAGAGCTACAGTAAACCAGTCATTGGGTAATTCAGATGCTAGCTACAGTAAGTTGCATATTCAGACGTTGGCTACAGTGAAGAATTTCAGACGCAGGGTATATTGATTCAGACGTAAGTTTATACAATCAGACGCAAGCTACAGTGGATCATGTATCCAGTCGCAAGCTACAGTAGATTATTCACTCAGACGCAAGCTACAGTAAATTGCATTATCAGTCGATGGAATATATAAACCAGTCGGGAGCTACAGTAATTTGTGTAACCAGTCGCTGATACTTGGTGTTTGCATATAGCAAAACTACGTCGTTTAAATAAGTTGAAACGACAGCGTTTGGGTTAACGCTAGAAATCAGTCGTTGGGCTATGCATGTATCCAGTCGTTGGAATAATGCACATGTTAAGGCAATCAGCAGTTGCATACTTTCACATATTCCAGTCACAACATCCTAAACGACGATGAAGGAATTTCAGGCGAAAGCGATAAAGAAATTCAAATACGATCATATACTCAAATTGGAAAAGATCAACAGAATCGTACAATTGCCTGGAATTGAGGAGACAACATCGGTACTATTTTGGGTAAATAGTACATATTTACAGAGGTTGTTACACGGTTATTGCACAAATATGGAAGGCGACAAATTTGCTCTGACAGTGTGCATTTTACCTTGTAGTGGAGCAGAGCATACGGTTACAAGATTATCAGAATTTCAAAAAGGATTTTGTTTCCTTAGCTATTCAAATGACCGTTGAGCGAAGACTATAAATACCAGCAGTTTGAATTGAACAAGATCCTTCGCTCTCACTATTTGCTGAAACTCTGCCAAATTGCTCACACATTGAAGTTATTCTCAAAGCTCAAAGATTCGAAGAAGACAACCGTTGCTATTCATTGATATACCTTCGAGTATATCTTCTGGTTACATTTCTGTAATCGAGTTTCATTGTTGAAACCAGAAGATTTTACAGTCTCACATATAGTGAATTTCACTGTTATATCCTTGATTGAGTCTGTAACAAACGCGCTATCAAAAGCCGTTTGAAAATTATACAAGTGTTGTAAAACAGCAGCTGCGACTGCTTCGTGAAGTTAGTGGTGCTAGGAGTTCATACAAGTGAGGCTTGTGTGACTGGGTGTGTGCAGAAGTCTAAATCAAAGCTTCTAGTGGATCCTTCCTGAAAAGGAAGAAGGGGAGACGTAGGATATTTATATCCGAACTTCCACAAACAAACTCTAAACTCTTACTCTTTACATTACACATTTATTCATTGAGTTATCTGTTCACAAATTAATCGGCCTTTTTTCGCACATACTTTGTTGGCCGAGGGATTTGATTAAACTGAGATCCTTAAATCTGGTAACTCGGATTTAAGTTAAGCAGCGCTTGTAAAATTACTTTACACGATTTCGAAAATTTAAAATCAAAGGAGTTCATTCAACCCCCCCTTCTGAACTCCTGCACTTGTTTTGATCCTATTTTGGGACTATCAATTGGTATCAGAGCCTGCGTATCTCAGTATTGAACAGTTGTCTTTTGTGCTTTGTCTCATATATTAAAATGACTTCTCACAACAAGGTTCCTATGTTTTCCAGAGAAGATTATGAAGATTGGAAGATACGCATGCAAGCGCATCTGGCTGCTCTAGATGATGAAATGTGGGTGGTCCTCACTGAAGGGCCGTTGAAGATTATGAAGCCTAACCTAGCTTTTGCTATATCCAATGGCGAGCCTCAATTCCTTGAGAAGGCCAGACATGAGTATACAAGTGAAGACAAAAAGAAAGCCAACTTGGATAATGTGGCCAGGGATATCTTTTACAAGACGCTGGACAAGGACAAAACATGTTCAGCAAAATCAAAACCTGCGCCACAGCTAAAGACATTTGGGAAAAGCTGACTCAAATCTGTGAGGGAAGTGACGAGACGAAGGAGAACAAGCTAACGGTTGCTCAGCAGAAGTATGAGTCCATCAAAATGAAGGATGGAGAAACAATGACAGAGTTTGATGAGCGATTCAGAGCCGTGGTGATTGAACTAAACAGTCTGTGTCAGGCCCCGTGCTAATTACTCACAATTAACACGTAATAAACGCATAAACACGGAAGCTAAAATCATGGCTTAAAATTTTTTCGAAATCATTTGGGCCTGAACGTAAAAACATACATCCAAAATATCTATAGTCAAAATATAAGTTAACTCAAACTTATACAAACCAGGCAACAATAAATTTCAAGTCTAAAATAAATCCCCAATACATAGAAACACGGGGCATCCCCCGGTTCAGTACATATCATAAATATAACTGGGACTCATGGGAACGGGGGTCGACCAGCTGTACCACTGATCTGTCCAGCCTGGCTACCTAAAGATCCTGCAAATGGGTGACACAGACCCAAGACATAAAAGCAGGAAAACAGAATACGAGGTCAAGCCTCAGTACGAAGAGCTATCTAAACAGCTAACATGCAACATGCCATAAATCAATGCTATGAATGCATGAGGGCTATCAAAGAATCGTATAGCTAGACCAGTCTATCAACTGGCAAATCAAATCAAGCCTCTATACCACGCATGACCAATCAGCCGGTGGAAATCATCGGTCCGTGATCATCGGGGCCCGTCAGCCCATCACAGCTCGGTGGTAGACACTCGAATCCGGTAGTCACCACTACGATGATAGCGTTGGACTTTTGCAGGCACGACTCATCAGTCAGCCAGTCACAACGTGGCACCAAATCAGGTCATCAAATCAATCTGTCAATTCAGGATCAATATGTATGCATGAATGCCATTCATTATTCAAATCCTGATGCATAAAATATCAAATACGTAAAATAGAACATATACAACTCAATTCAACATTCAGTTTCACGTAAGGGCATCGAAGCAATCCAACAGATTTCATAGCCTGAAATATACGCACGTTCATGCATCAAAGCTGTAAGAGTTGCTCACTCGTACCTCAATTCCAAAAATTCTACCTCCCAAATTCGAACAGAGCACGGCAGAACTCACGACCTGAAGAAGCAGAATTATCTTGGTACAAAACTCACGGCAGAAAGATTCAAGAGGCAGAAATCCAAAAGCTCACGCTAGCAAGAGGAACGCACGACGCAGCTTTCTCCAAAAGCTTCGAACACTAGCAGCTCCACTCCTCCAATCCAGCGTTAATTCAAAGTCTAAAATAGGTAGCCAACGAAAGAACTAAGCTAGGGGAGTTCAGCGCCACCAAGATCTTTAAAAACAAAGGTTGGAAGCGACGAGAATCGGCGATGGAAAATTACGGTGAACAGTAGAAAGTCGAGGGTTCGAAAATGAGGATAAGAAATATCAGGTTGAGAAATATTCTAAGTGTAGTTCGACACTTCTATTTATTCCCCAACTCAAAAGCTACTGTCTAAATCAAACACCGACAAAAACAGATCTCTGCATCGCTCACAATTGCAAAACAGATCTCTCGAAATGCGTTAAGTCTCAATCAGACCTCACGCTAAACAAATTCTCGCGCAAACATCAAAACGACAGCGTTTAGGTAAAAACAGATCTCATCGCTCGCGCAAAGCAAAACACGCTAAAAGCTGGAAACCCAAAACGACGACATACAACAAAACAGATCTTAGCTCTCACACAACAGATCTCAGCGCTAATCACTAAAACAGATCTCTACGCTATACAAAACACGCTAAGGGGCGAAACGACGGCGTTCTAATAAAATAGATCTCAGCGCTAAAACATGCGCAAAACATAAAACGACGTCGCTGGCTAAAACAGATCTCTCCTCAACAAATAACGCTAACGCTCAAACCAGACGTCAACTCTAATTCGTTGACCAACACGTGTCGCCATCTCATTCAACGTGCTAACAAAACAGATCTCTCACGCGAAACTAGATCTCTCCTATGAACGATATCACGCTACCAACATGAGATCTGCTTACGTCACCAGATCTCTTACCAATTCCAATTGCGTTGACTCTCGTTGACATCTGAACTTCGAAAGAATATCATATACATTTCCACGCCATTCTCGAAAAACCAGATCTCACCAAAACGCAGCGTTTTATCTTCTTCTCGCGACAAAACATGCAACGCTAAGGAAAACAGATCTCATTCGAAACTCAAACAGATTTCACGGGAAGCCAAACAGATCTCACACAAAAACTAGCAGATCTCACCAACATGTCACGACAATATTTCTCAAACAGTTCGAATAGATTTCACCCAATAAATTCAAAATAAAATCTGGGCAACTTCAACTAGAGATCTAAATATTTTCCAAACCAGATTTCACTAAAAATTCGAAATTCCTAATTCCCGTGACTAATTTAATCCCAAATTCCGATTAATCACCAAATTAGAAATCTGATTCCTCACATTCTCCCCACCTTAAGAGATTTCATCCTCGAAATCAAAACAATCAAACATTCAAATCGACACAAACATCAACTCAAATTCGAAGCAAAACCAGAAATTTACCTGGAAATTCTGCACAATCAGTGCTCAAACAGATGAGGCCAGTCTTGTCTCATCTTCTCCTCAACTTCCCAGGTAGCTTCTTCTCGGCCATGCTTGCTCCAGTGGACCATCACCAACGGATATATCTTGTTTCTCAGATGCTTCTCCTTCCTATCCAGAATCTGCACTGGATATTAAACATAACTCAAGGCAGAATCCAGCTCAACTGGTTCTCAAATCAAAACATGGGAAGGATCTGGCTCATATTTTCTCAACATTGACACATGAAAGACATCATGCATCGCTGCTAACTCCTCGGGCAGCCTCAATCTATAAGCCAACTGTCCAATCCGCTCGATAATCTCAAAAGGACCAACGAATCAGGGAGCCAATTTGCCTTTAAATCTGAATCGCATAACGCTCTTGAAAGGATAAATCTTGAGAAACACACGATCGCCTACCTCGAACTCTAACGGTCAACGTCTTATATTAGCATAGCTAGAGAAACGGTCTTGAGCAGCTTCCATTCTACTCCGAATCAAGTCAATTTGATCCTTCATGTGCTGAACAAACTCTGGTGTAGAAAGCTGTCTCTCACCACCTTCTTCCCAGAAAATCGGGGATCTGCACTTTCGACCATACAACGCCTCAAACGGAGCCATTCCGATAGTCACCTGGTAGCTGTTATTATATGAAAACTCAACCAAGGATAGGGAATCCTGCCAGCCACCGCTGAAATCCATCACAATTGTACGCAACATATCCTCTAAAGTCTGGATAGTCCGCTCAGACTGTCCGTCTGTCTGTGGGTGATAGGCCGTACTCATAGCCAATCTCGAACCCATAGCTGCTTGCAAACTCTTCCAAAATCGAGAAGTGAACCTCGGATCTCTGTCGGACACTATCGAAACCGGAACTCCATGCAATCTAACCACATGGTCGATGTACAACTTCGCCATTTTCTTCATAGAGCACCTCATATCATAGGGAATGAAATGGACAGACTTCGAAAGTCTATCAATCACAACCCAAATAGCATCACATCCCCTGCTCGATCGAGGTATGTGAGTTACGAAATCCATGGCGATGTGCTCCCAATTCCATTGGGGGAACCTCCAAACTCTACAGCAAACCACCAGGTCTCATTCTCTCGGACTTGACCTGTTGGCAATTCAAACATCGAGCAACAAAACCAGAGATGTCGCTCTTCATACCTGCCCACCAGTAGTGAGACTTCAAGGCATGATACATCTTCCTTTCGCCTGGATGCACACTGTACCGACTACAATGCGCTTCATTCATGATGGCATCCTTCAAATCAATCAGGTTTGGAACCACTAATCTCCCTCGGAATCTCAAACAACCATCCGAAGAAACAGAGAAGTCATTAGACTGACCATTCTGGGCCTTAATCCTCAACTCATGGATATAGGGATCAGTCCTCTGCGCCTCCCTGATGTCATGCAAAAGCTGTGGCTCAACCTGCATCGTAGAAACCACAAAGTACTGACCGATCGACTAAAATCTCCAACCCGAAGTACTCAAATTCTCATAGACTCTCGAAGCACTCAAAAACAAAAGCATCGCAGGCTGGGTCTTCCTACTCAGTGCGTCGGAAACTGAGTTCATCCGCCCAGTCTGATACTGAATCTCACAGTTAAAGTCCTTGAGCAATTCCATCCATCGTCGCTGCCTCATGTTCAAATCAGACTGCGTGAAGATATACTTCAGACTCTTGTGGTCGGTGTACGCCACAAATTCTTCACCATAAAGATAATGTCGCCAAATCTTCAAGGCAAACATTATCGCAGCCAACTCCAAATCGTGAACAGGGTACCTCGTCTCGTGAGGCTTCAACTGTCGAGACGCATAGGCAATCACGTACCCGTTCTGCATCAGAACACATCCTAAACCATTGAGAGAAGCATTGGAGCACACCACGAATCCTCCGGATCCAGACGGTAGAGCCAACACAGGAGCAGTAGTCAACTTCTCCTTCAACGACTGAAAACTATTCTCGCACTCATTAGTCCACTCAAATCTCTTATCCTTCTGAGTCAACTGAGTCAGAGGCTTAGCTATCGAAGAGAACTTCTCGATAAAACGCCTATAATAGCCAGCCAAACCCAAGAAACTATGGATTTCAGAAACATTCCTAGGTCTCTCCCAGTTAAGAACTGCTTTGACCTTGCTAGGATCTACCAAAATTCCTTGTGCTGAAATCACATGACCCAAAAAGATAATTCTGTCCAGCCAAAATTCACACTTGCTGAAGTTGGCATAGAGCTGCGAGTCTCTCAATCTCTGCAATACCAGTCTAAGATGCTCCTTATGCTCTTTCAAGCTCTTCGAATAAATCAGGATGTCATCAATAAAGACGATCATGAACCGATCAATATACTCGCTGAAGACGCGATTCATCAAATCCATGAACACAGCTGGGGCATTTGTCAATCCAAACGGCATGACAAGAAACTCGTAATGCCCATATCTAGTCCGGAAAGCTGTCTTCGCCACATCTGCGTCTCTAATTCGCAACTGGTGATAACCAGAGCGCAAATCAATCTTCGAGTACACGACCGATCCCTGCAACTGGTCGAACAAGTAATCAATCCTCGGCAACGGATACTTGTTCTTCACTGTTGCTTTATTCAACTGTCTGAAATCCACACACATCCTCATGGATCCATTCTTCTTTTTCACGAAAAGAATCGGAGCTCCCCAAGGCGACATGCTAGATCTGATGAAGCCTTTCTCCAAGAGGTCTCTCAACTGATCCTTCAGCTCTCTCAACTCTGCTGGCGCCAACCGATACGAAGCTCTAGAAATCGGGGCGGTACCGGGCACCAACTCGATACTGAAGTCGATCTCGCGCCTAGGAGGGAATCCAGGTATCTCGTCTGGAAATACGTCGGGAAACTCTCGGACGATCGGGATATCACTCAACTCCAATCACTGCTCTTGGGAAATATCAAGCGCGTAGATCATGAATCCAGCATTTCCTAGCGATAGCAGGATAAACATCTCCATGGCGGAAACCAGCGGAATCTTCGGACGCGAATCAGCACCGTAGAAATCCCACTTTTCACCCGAATCAGGGCGAAATCTCACAACACCATGGAAGCAATCAACTGTAGCCTTATAGCTAGATAGCACATCCATCCCCAAGATACAATCAAAATCTCTAATCCACAAAACAATCAGATTGGAGACCAAAACATGCTCATCAAATCTAATCAGACAATCAATCACTACTTCTCTGGACCATAAACTCACACCAGCAGGAGTAGATACAGACACAACATCACACAATGTGGATGAACTCAACCCATGCTCAAACACAAACAACTCAGATATGAAAGAATGCGATGCACCAGTGTCAAAAAGAACTCTCGCAGGATAATCATAAATAAAGCATGTACCTCCAATCACCATGCCCGACGTCTCTTCAGCCTGCTCTCTGTTCAAAGCATTCGCCTGAGCCTGCTGGGGAATCTGAAACTGAGGTCGGGAAGGTCCTACAAACCTAGATGGCTCACGAGGCTGAAATCCTGATCGCTGGGACTGAGAGAAAGACTGCTGTCACTGCGAAGAACCACCAGCGGAACCCTGCTGCGACTGTCCAGAAGACCGCCCTCCTATCGAAGGACACGCACAAGCGAAATGTCCCGGCTGACCATAAAGATGGCACAGTCCTCGTACTCCACAACACTGCGAAGTCTCATGTCTCCCTCCACACTGCCCACAAAATCCGCCGCCAGAACCACTGCCAGAACCCGAACTCACGGAACCAGAGGAACTCGAATGGCCCTTCTTCTTGAATTGCTTCCCTCTAGGTCGAAACTGCTGGCGACTCGACTGCTGTGACCCCTGAGGAGACTGATACGACTGCGACACCTCCGGCTGGCTGAGGAGTACGTCCAGTCGTCTGATGCACCGGAGCCTCGGGATCCATCAAACTCTCCTCAATATCAACCGCATTGTTCACAGCTTCCATAAAGGTCGCCGGGGACCCAGACAACACCATCCGGTAAAGGTCAGGTCTCAAGCCCTTCAAAAATTTGTTCCTCTTCGTTCTCTCTTGGTTCGCTACATGTGGCATGTACACCAAAAGCGCAGAAAACTGCCTCGCATACTCAGCCACTCGCATATTTCCCTGCTTGAGGTTGTAGAACTCTCGCTCTCGGCTGGCGAAGTAAGACTCCGGGGTATATTCCTGACGGAACTCCTCGCAGAAACTCTCCCAGGTGATCACTGCTCCACTATCACGAAGCATCCTAGAAATACCCCTCCACCAGTGCTGTGCATCATCCCGCAGCTGTAGCACTGCTAACTTCAGTCTCTTTTCCGGAGCATACTCCAAGGTATCGAATAGCTCCTCCATCTGCACAAGCCATGCCTCAGCTCTCGCACCTCCCACAGTAGCAGCAAACGTCGGAGGGTTCGTATGCTGAAATCGTGCTAAGACTAGTTCCATCCCACACAAACGACGGGTCACATCATCAACCTGATGAACATCCTCGTCAATGTCTGGAGCCCTAGACCCCTCGGAACGCCTAGATCTACCCCTCCTCGGCGGCATCTACACAAGTCTAGAGGTAAGGCTAACAACAGATAAACATCAAGGCAGATAATAATCACATAAGCCACAGAGTCAATCAACAATCAAATCAAAACTCTGTGCCTAGACTCGAGTGTAATCAAAAGAAATCGAGCTTATCCCAGTTTAAGCTCTGATACCAAAAATGTCAGGCCCCGTGCTAATTACTCACAATTAACACGTAATAAACGCATAAACACGGAAGCTAAAATAAGGGCTTAAAAATTTTTCGAAATCATTTGGGCCTGAACGTAAAAACATACATCCAAAATATCTATAGTCAAAATATAAGTTAACTCAAACTTATACAAACCAGGCAACAATAAATCTCAAGTTTAAAATAAATCCCCAATACATAGAAACACGGGGCATCCCCCGGTACAATACATATCATAAATATAACTGGGACTCATGGGAACGGGGGTCGACCAGCTGTACCACTGCTCTGTCCAGCCTGGCTACCTGAAGATCCTGCAAATGGGTGACACAGACCCAAGACACAAAAGCAGGAAAACAGAATACGAGGTCAAGCCTCAGTACGAAGAGCTATCTAAACAGCTAACATGCACCAAGCTATAAATCAATGCTATGAATGCATGAGAGCTATCAATGAATCGGATAGCTAGACCAGTCTATCAATTGGAAAATCAAATCAAGCCTCTATACCATGCATGGCCAATCAACCGGTGGAAATCATCGGTCCGTGATCATCGGGGCCCGTCAGCCCATCACAGCTCGGTGGTAGACACTCGAATCCGGTAGTCACCACTCCGATGATAGCGTTGGACTTTTGCAGGCACGACTCATCAGTCAGCCATTCACAACGTGACACCCAATCAGGTCATCAAATCAATCTGTCAATTCAGGATCAAGATGTATGCATGAATGCCATTCATTATTCAAATCCTGATGCATACAATATCAAATACGTAAAACAGAACATATACATTCAGTTTCACGTAAGGGCATCGAAGCAATCCAATAGATTTCATAGCCTGAAATCATGCATCAAAGTTGTAAGAGTTGCTCACTCGTACCTCAATTCCACAAATTCTACCTCCCAAATTCGAACAGAGCACGGTAGAACTCACGACCTGAAGAAGCAGAATTCTCTTGGTACAAAACTCACGGCAGAAAGATTCAAGAGGCAGAAATCCAAAAGCTCACGCTAACAAGAGGAACGCACGGCGCAATTTTCTCCAAAAGCTTCGAACGCTAGCAGCTCCACTCCTCCAATCCAGCGTTAATTCAAAGTCTAAAATAGGTAGCCAACGAAAGAGCTAAGCTAGGGGAGTTCAGCGCCACCAAGATCTTTAAAAACAAAGGTTGGAAGCGACGGGAATCGACGATGGAAAATTACGGTGAACAGTAGAAAGTCGAGGGTTCGAAAATGAGGATAAGAAATATCAGGTTGAGAAATATTCTAAGTGTAGTTCGACACTTCTATTTATTCCCCAACTCAAAAGCTACTGTCTAAATCAAACACCGACAAAAACAGATCTCTGCATCGCTCACAATTGCAAAACAGATCTCTCGAAATGCGTTAAGTCTCAATCAGACCTCACGCTAAACAAATTCTCGCGCAAACATCAAAACGACAGCGTTTAGGTAAAAACAGATCTCATCGCTCGCGCAAAGCAAAACACGCTAAACGCTGGAAACCCAAAACGACGACGTACAGCAAAACAGATCTTAGCGCTCACACAACAGATCTCAGAGCTAATCACTAAAACAGATCTCTATGCTATACAAAACACGCTAAGGGGCGAAACGACGGCGTTATAATAAAACAGATCTCAGCGCTAAAACATGCGCAAAACATAAAACGACGTCGCTGGCTAAAACAGATCTCTCCTCAACGAATAACGCTAACGCTCAAACCAGACGTCAACTCTAATTCGTTGACCAACACGTGTCGCCATCTCATTCAACGTGCTAACAAAACAGATCTCTCACGCGAAACCAGATCTCTCCTATGAACGGTATCACGCTACCAACATGAGATCTGCTTACGTCACCAGATCTCTCACCAATTCCAATTGCATTGACTCTCGTTGACATCTGAACTTCGAAAGAATAGCATATACATTTCCACGCCATTCTCGACAAACCAGATCTCACCAAAACACAGCATTTTATCTTCTTCTCGCGACAAAACACACAACTCTAAGTAAAAACAGATCTCATTCGAAACTCAAACAGATTTCACGGGAAGCCAAACAGATCTCACACAAAAACTAGCAGATCTCACCAACATGTCACGACCAGATTTCTCAAACAGTTCGAACAGATTTCACCCAATAAATTCAAACTAAAATCCCGGCAACTTCAACTAGAGATCTGAATATTTTCCAAACCAGATTTCACTAAAAATTCGAAATTCCCGTGACTAATTTAATCCCAAATTCCGATTAATCACCAAATTAGAAATCTGATTCCTCACAGTCTGGGAAAATAATACAGCAACAGAGAGTTGGCGCTGAAGGTGATGAGAGCGTTGCCCAGAGAGTGGGACGTGAAGACAATGGTGATGAGGGAATCAAAGGACCTGAACCAGCTAGAACTTCACGATCTATTTTCCAACCTCAAATCTTATGAGTTCGAGTTGGAAACAAGAGCAGAAGCTGGTCCATCTACCTCTCAGCCGACGAAAGCATTGGCAGCAAGTACTACTGAACAGTGCTCTCCAAGCACAAGCAAGACAACAGATCAACTCAGCGACGACGTCATGTCCCTCATCGTTAAGAAGTTTGGGAAATACTTGAGAAGATCTTTTAACCCTTCCTCTCCTTACAATAATTTTCATAAATCTGATAAAGCTGCTTCTGATATGAAATGTTATAACTGTGATCGTCCAGGGCACTTTGCAGATGATTGCAACAGGCCCAAGAAGGAAGAAAGATATAGAAGAGATGAAAAGGAGGATCGAATCAGAAAAGATGAGAAGAGTGACGACAGATCCAAGGATGATAAGAAGACAGTTGAAAGATAAAAAGAAAGATCTAAGGATAGGCGGATGAGAGCAAGAGCTGATAAGAAGCCTAGCAGAAAGTACGATCGAAAGGTGCTGGTTGCTGAAGAAAGCACCAAAAGCTGGGCAGATACTGACTCATACTCAACATCCAGCAGTTCTTCATCAAGTGACAGTGAACAAGAGGAGGTTCACAGCCTAATGGCTGACCAAACATCTGACGACGAGGTATTTGACTTCTCCAACATTGAATTTAAACGAGAACACCTTGTCAGTGCACTTAATGACATGGTCAAAGAGTACAGGAAGCTTTCTCACTCATTTGAGGAAATCAAGGCCGAAAACATAAGTTTGAAAAATAGTTCGATTGAATCAAATTCTGAGGAGATTGAGGATATTGACAGTTTGAAGACTGAGTTGAGTAAGCTGATGATAGAAAATGATTTGTTGAGAAATGAATCCAGTGAGCGCAAGGCTGAAGTTGAAAAATTAACTAAATAAATGAGCTCCTGGAACCAATCGGCTCGTGCTCTCCACAAGCTGCAAGAAATCCAAAAATCAGTATACGATAGAACTGGTTTGGGTTTCAGTAGTAGTGAGAGCAGTAAAGGAGAAACAAGTACTCAATCACAGCCGGCACATGACAAGTTCAATAAGATGAGCTTTGTCAAAGCCAACGTGATATATGACTACTATGAGTCGATAACATTTGATGACCAGAACTCTCCCAAGTTGAACGATAATGGAAAATCTGGTATCGGTTTTCAAAGACCTGAGAATTCCAAGCCCAGCTGGCTAAAGAACAAGCTGGACAAGGATAAAGCGAAAGCTGGTTCCAAGTCTTTTGTTCCCAACCAGCCGAGGCGTAATTCAAGGAAGGCAAAATCTGGTTGGACAAAGACTCAGCCGAGGAGAGATCTAAGTGGTCAGAATATGAAATCAAAACTCAACAGATCTCACAATTATGCACAGATCCTTAAAGATACTTATACTGGAAAAACTATCAAGGTAATTCAAGTATGGGTCCCGAAAGGGGTAATCCGATCTGGACCCAGGTAAAATTGGGTACCAGAAGCTGGTTTTATGATTGCAGGATAACAGGTGAACCAGCTGATGTATCAAACTTGTGGTACCTGGACAGCGGCTGTGCAAGACATATGACAGGAAATCGAAAGCTGCTATCAGACGTCATTCCACACAAAGGCGCAAAGATAGTCTTTGGTGATAACGCATACGGTAACACTGTGGGTAAGGGTAAGCTTATCCATGGTAACATTTCTATATCAGACGTTCTAGTTGTTGATAATCTTCGTTATAACTTGATTATCATTAGTCAGCTGTGACAAAGGTTACATAGTCCAGTTTCAACAACACACATTCACGGTTCAGAGTCCAAGTGGTCTGACTGTATTTCTAGGAAAACGTTCAGAGAATGCCTACATAATCAATGTCAGATCAGCTGAATCTGAGCTCTAAGGATAAGATTTGTGCAGCATGTCAGCCGGGTAAGCAAATTAAATCGACTTTCAAAATAAAGGCGGAAAACGTTCTTTCCGTTGCCTTGAGCTCTTGCATATGAATCTCTTTGGTCCTATTTCAGTAACGAGCTTAGGGGGAACGAATTACACCCTTGCAGTTGTTGATGATTTTACTAAATATACTTGGCTGTTGTTTTTAAAAGCAAATTCTGAAACCGCCGACCAGCTGATACATCTTTTGTAACGTTTACAAAATGACAGATCTTGTTCAGTCAACCGGATAAGAAGTGATCGCGGTACTGAGTTTCTAAATTTTAAATTAACTTCTTATCTGGAAGACTTGGGGATAAAGCATGAGCTTTCAGCAGCTAGAACTCCTCAGCAAAACGGGTTAGCTGAAAGGAGAAACCGCACTTTGAAAGAAGATGCTAGATCTATGATTGCATATTCCGATATTTCTCAAAAATTCTGGGCAGAAGCAGTTAACACAGCGTGTTATACTCAAAACAGATCGATGATTAATAGGATGCATGATAAAACCCCATATGAGATCTGACATGGCAAGAAACCTGATATTTCTTACTTCAGGGTGTTTGGATGTAAGTGTTTCATTCATAATAATGGCAAGAAGCATCTAACAGCCTTTGAACCTAAATCTGATGCAGGTATCTTCTTAGGATATTCAGCTTTGAGCAAAACATATCGAGTTTTCAACAATCGAAGCTTGACAGTTGAGGAATCAGCACACGTAGTGTTTGATGAAACCAGCTTCAAGTCAAATTCAGCTTCAAGCTTACATGATTTGTGTTCACGTCTAGAGTCAACAAGTCTTGAAGAATCAGACGACGATGTGCCACAAATATATTCAGCTGAGGAAGAACAACCAGCAGTGGTCACAACGCACAACATTGCACAACAAGATCTGACAGCTGCTGGAGTTGTTGCAACAAATGTTCAACCAGCCGATAATCAATCAGATGTTGCCACAACAGACGTTGATAAACAAGACGTTGCGCAAGCAGTCGCAAGCGCTTCTCGATTGGTTTCAAGACCAACTCTTGAGGCACCAGCTGGTAGCACATATTATCCAGTGATATCTTCATCACCAGCTGGACAACAAGGCGCGAGCACATCATATCACTCAGTATTGAGACCAACAGCTGGACAACCAGTCGCTAGTGATCATCAACTGGTATCAAGACCACCAGCTGATGAACCAGTCGCAAGTACATCTCACCAGCTGGAAGTAGACGCACAAACCAACAATGCTCATCATCGATTGGCGTCTGCTAATCCAGCCGTCGCAAACCAGCCAGCGACACAGGGGTAACAAGGAACAAATCCCATTGGACTTGATCTCCGGTGGAATAAAAATCATCCACCCGAGAAAGTCATAGGTAATTTCGAATCTCCTGTTCGCACACGAGGCCAGCGATCTCATGATCATTTTGATGCTGCATTTCTGTCGCATATAGAACCTAAGCAAATAGATGAGGCCTTAGCTGACCCCATCTGGATAGATGCTATGCAAGAAGAACTTAACCAGTTTAAACGCAATAATGTTTGGACACTTGTACCTAGTGTCACGCCCCAAGACCGAGACTCATGACATCGGCAATATTAAACAATTATAAAATTGTAGAATATTAAACCATCATAGCATAGCTCAAACGAGTCTATTAATAACCGAAAAATAATCGTTTTTACATCTGAAAATCGAAGTCGGAATAACAGAGTGCGGAAGCGAAAAATAAATAATCTACATTAATATCAGAGAAAATGCGGAAGCGAAAAATAAATACATCAACAGAAACTGAATCTTCACCAGCCCCAGAACAGCTCTTGTTATTGTTCTTCTACCTGCTCTTCATTCTTATCTGGGTGGAGAAGTAAGGGGTGAGTGTTTGGGGAAACACTCAGCAAGTGGGGGATACCATTCGAGCATAAAAAATATTCCTATACATATACAGAGATAACAGATCTCAGCACAGAGTATAACATAGAATAACAGAGCATAACAGATCTTAACAGAGCATAACAGAGCATAACAGAGCTTAACAGAAGCATGGCAGATAGCACTGATAATTACTTTGTGTCTATGGTTTACTGACCAGTCCCTAATTTTTACTCCTCTAAGGGGTTGAGGCCTGTGGTTACACAAAGTAACCCAGAGTGCGGAATATTCCGTATATCCATATTACGACAGAAATATCAGTGCAAAACAGATCTTGAACGAAACAGAAATCTGAATTGAAATAGTGCTCGTAGTAGGTTCAAAACTGAAACTTTAACAAGAATAATATATATAATATCAATAGAATATATTACTTAGCAAAAACCCACTTACAGTAATCTGAAGCTTGATTGAAATCTGGTGTAAAGCTGGTGCACTAGGGAGCAAGGTTTCAACGTGTAAGTTACTGTATTTTTTTATGAGAAAAATTTGGGAGAATGTGGGGTTTCCATCTACTGCCTCGGTGGGATATTTATAGGTGCAGAAATTGGTAAATCAAGGGTCTGCTATTAAGGCCATAAATCCCTGATTTCATGGCCATTAAAATGGCTGTTACAAAATTATTAGTGTAGGCATTGATTTGGGTGGGTTAATCGGCCATTAATCCTCCTAAATTGACAGTTACAAATTGTGAATCTGATCTGTATGCGTGAAGAAAGCTGCTGAAATTCGCGAACCAAAATCTGAATTTTCGTTGGTCAAAGCTGAGTTGATCGTCCAACAGCTGGTTTGACCGTCCAGCAGCTGGTTTGACCTTCCAGCAGTTGGTTTGACCGTCCAGCAGCTGGTTTGACCTTCCAGCAGCTGGTTTGACCGCTGACTGCTGACTGTGCTGCTGACTGCTGACTTGGCTGCTGAGTGGAGTGCTGAGTTGTCTGCTGAGTTGACTGTGCAGGAGCTGAGTTGACTGTGCAGGAGCTGGTTTGACCAACCAAGAGCTGATTTTCGACCAAAAACTTATTTTCGACCAAAAGCTGATTTTCGACCAAAAGCTGAGTTGACTTTCCAAGAGCTGAGTTGACTTTCCGAGAGCTGAATTTTTTTTTATGGATCTATTTCCGGGAGCTGAATTTTTGGGTTTTCATATCCATCCCTGCTTAAAAGAAGTTTCGTCCTCGAAACTTTTGTTACTTTGATTCGAAAAGGTAGGGATATTGACTCCACATCTTCTCTTCCATTTCCTACGTGGCTTCTCGTTCGGTGTGGTTGGACCATGGACTTTAACATATGGAATTGTTCTTCGTCTAAGACCTGGTCCTTTGTATCCATGATTCGAATTGGGACTTCTTCATAGCTCAGTCCTTGGTTCAAATTTCCTTCCACGAGGAGTGGCCCTTCATCAAGAACGTGGCTAGAATCCGAGATGTACCTCCTCAGTTGTGAGACATGGAAGACATTGTGGATTCTTGACATAATGGGTGGTAAGGCCAGTCTGTAGGCAAGTGTTTCCACTCTTTCCAATATTTAAAATGGTCAGACATACCGGGGGTTTAGTTTTCCGGCCTTATCGAATCGGACTACTCCTTTCATTGGTGAAACCTTGAGATACACTTTTTCACCTACCTCAAAGGCCAAGGGTCTTCTCTTTAAATTTGCCCAGCTTTTATGTCGATCCTGGGCTGCCTTCAGTCTCTCCTTTATAATGGCTACCTTTTTCACTGTCTCTTGGACGATTTCAGGTCCTGTGATGGCCTTTTCCCCAACT
The DNA here is from genome assembly GCA_001598015.1 of Dorcoceras hygrometricum. Lineage (NCBI taxonomy): Eukaryota > Viridiplantae > Streptophyta > Magnoliopsida > Lamiales > Gesneriaceae > Dorcoceras > Dorcoceras hygrometricum. The sequence continues at coordinate 15,360 of KQ999359.1, read as the reverse complement.
TCGTCCCAATACAGCGATGATCGACACTTCCGTCCATAGAGCGCCTCATATGGTACCATCCCTATGCTGCTGTGGTAGCTATTGTTGTACGTGAATTCTATTAGAGGTAGATGTTCGCTCCAATTACTACCAAAGTCGAAGGTGCAAGTCCATAGCATGTCTTCCAGGGTCTGGATGGGTCTCTCAGTTTGGCCATCAGCCTGAGGATGGTAAGCCGTACTGAAGGTAACCTTACTTCCCATGGCTTCTTGGAAGCTCTTCCAGAAACGAGATACGAACCTTGGGTCCCTATCTGATAGAATGCTTGTTGGAACTCCATGCAGTCTGACGATATTGTCCATGTACAACGAAGCTAGCTTATCCAAGCCGTAGTTCATTCGGACAGGCAGAAAATGTGCAGATTTTGTTAATCTGTCCACGTACCCATATTCCATCGTGACCTAGTCTTGTCTTCGGTAGACCGACTACAAAATCCATGGATATGTTTTCCCACTTCCATTCTGGAATTTCCAGTGGTTGTAACAATCCTCCAGGTCTTTGATGTTCCGCCTTGACTTGTTGGCATAAGTGGCATCTAGCAACAAAATCAGCAACATCTCTTTTTATCCCATTCCACCAGAAGTGTTCTTTCAAATCTCTTTACATCTTTGTACTTCCCGGGTGGATTGAGAATTTGGACTTATGTGCTTCGGACATCACTTCCTGATGGAGGTTATCAACGTCGGGTACACATAGTCGTCCGTTCATCCAAAGGATCTCGCCTTGGTCTGTTCGGAATTCAGGCGTTTCCTTTTCCTTGATCTGTTCTTTCAGTTTTATCAAGCTGGGGTCTTGATCTTGCTTTAGCTTGACCAATTCTCTAAGGCAAGGTTGAGCTGAGATCGATGATAGTATCACCTTGTTCATGTTCTTCCGACTTAACGCATCGACTACCTTATTTGCCTTTCCTGGGTGGTAGTTGATCGTTAAATCGTAGTCCTTTAACATCTCCAGCCATCTCATTTGTCTCAAATTCAATTCCTTCTGAGTGAATATGTACTTGAGACTTTGATGGTCGGTGAGTACTTCGCACTTTGCCCCGTAGAGATAGTGTCGCCAAATCTTTAGAGCAAAAACTACCGCAGCTAGCTCTAAATCATGGGTTGGGTAGTTGCGTTCATGCGTCTTCAATTTCCTTGAGGCATAGGAAATTACTCTGCCGTCTTGCATGAGTACACACCCTAGTCCTTCTTTAGATGCATCACTGTAGATGGTAAAGCCTTTGTCTCCTACAGGTAGCGTCAGAACAGGGCAGATGCAAGCTTCGTCTTCAGTGTCTCGAAGCTTGTCTCACACTCTTCGTTCCAGTTGAACTTGGAGTTATTCTGGGTGAGTCTAGTGAGTGGTAAGGATATTGAGGAGAAGCCTTCTACGAACTTTCGATAATAGCCAGCCAATCCCAAGAAGCTTCTAACTTCTGTCACCGTCTTAGGTGCAGGCCAGTCAATGATGGCTTCTACCTTCTTTGGATCCACTGATACGCCTGCTTCGGAGATGACATGGCCTAAGAATGCCACACTCTTCAGCCAGAATTCGCACTTCTTGAATTTGGCGTACAATTGTTTCTCTCGTAGAGTTTGGAGAGTAGTCCGGAGGTGTTCCTTTTGGTATTCTTCACTTGATGAATACACGAGTATATCATCTATGAACACCACCACAAATTTTTCGAGGAATGGTCTGAATACACGGTTCATGAGGTCCATGAAGGCCGCTGGTGTGTTGGTTAGACCAAATGGCATCACTGTGAATTCGTAATGACCATACCTTGTCCTAATGCAGTTTTAGGAACATCCTCAGCCTTGATCTTTAGCTGGTGATAACCTGACCTCAAATCCAACTTGGAGAAGGTTGTAGCTCCCTTGAGTTGATCGAAGAGGTCGTTGATTCTTGGAAGGGGATACTTATTCTTGATTGTGATCTTGTTCAACTCTTTGTAGTCGATACACAATCTCATGGTTCCATCCTTCTTCTTGACGAATAGTACTGGAGCTCCCCAAGGTGACACACTGGGTCTGATCTACTTTTTGTCTAGCAGTTCTTGTAGTTGATCCTTGAGCTCCTTGAGTTCAGCAGGTGCCATCCGGTAGGGTGCCTTTGAGATTGGGGCCGACCCTGGCACTAGGTTGATTTCGAACTCAATATCTCTGTCAGGAACCTTTCCAGGTAAGTCATCTGGAAACACATCTGTGAACTCTTGCACCACTGGATGTCTTCTATCTTGAGCGCGTCTCCTTCTTTCACTTCATGGATCATAGCCAAGAAAACTTCTGCTCCTGAATTCATTGCTGTCCATGCTTGGGCCGCAGAAGTAGGGACTTTCGCTTCTTGTTCTTACCATGATATATCAAATCTTCTTGATCGAGGGTTTGGAGCTTCACGCTCTTACCTCGGCAATCTACTAATGCATGGTGCTTAGATAGCCAATCCATTCCTAAGATGGCATCTAACTCGACCATGTTGAGTTGTATCAGGTTTGCAGAGAACGAACGGTCGTTTATGGACATCTCACAGTCCCGTTGGATCTTATGTGTTTCAATGGTAGTGTTGGTAGGAGTTGCTACTCTATAGAGTTCACATAGAATTTCAGGCTCTAGCCCTAACTTCTTAGCAAATCTCCTAGATACGAATGAGTGGGTAGCACCACAATCAAACAACACATAAGCAGGCATCTTGTTGATAAAAATGGTACCTGCCACCACGTCGCTGGCGTCTTCAGCTTCTTCTTATGTCATTGCGAACACACGAGCATTGGGCTTATCCTCCCTGGGCTTTGGCTTGTTCGGAGCCGCACTGCTCAATCCAGCCTTTGGACCTTGGTACTCTGGACAATCCGCAATTCGGTGGCCTAACTTCCCACACTTAAAGCATGCACCACTCTGCTTGCGAAAGTCTCCGCTATGACGTTGGCCGCAGGAGGAGCAATTTGGCAACGTCTGGTTATTCGGTGTGGGTGCTGAGCCGTGGTTGTTGAGGTTTGGCCGCTTGTTCTTAGGCCCACCGTGTGAAGTCTGAGCATTGAAGGGCGTTTATTGTCAGCTTCCCGCCTCTTTATGTCAGTATCTGCTCGGATTGCAGCTCCCATTAAGTCTTCAAGACTCGTGGCTTGGTAGACTGCGAGAGTCGACTGGATGCGGCTATTCAGACCCTTCTTGTATCGGTGCATCTTTAGAGTATTATCCGCCATGATCGTTGGGACATAGGTGCCCAATGAATTGAACTTGGAGGTATACTCTACTACCGACATATCCGTGGTCTGAGCGAAGGTCTCAAACTCGCTGAGCCGTTGCATTCTGACTTCCATGGGAAAGTATTGTTTCAAGAATGCTTCCCGAAACCATTGCCACGTAATTTGTCCATTTGCAGTCATGGTGGGTGGGCTCAACTGCTTCCCACCATTTCCCAGCTTTGCTATCGAGGAGTGGTGTTACAACATCCACTTTGAACGTGTCTGGGACTTCCAGTAGTCGAAGTTGCGTCTCGATGTTCTTCATCCAGGTCTGAGCAACTTCGGGGTCGTGGCTCCCATCAAATGTCAGGCCCCGTGCTAATTACTCACAATTAACACGAAATAAACACATAAACACGGAAGCTAAAATCAGGGCTTAAAAATTTTTTCGAAATCATTTGGGCCTGAACGTAACAACATACATCCAAAATATCGATAGTCAAAATATAAGTTAACTCAAACTTATACAAACCAGGAAACAATAAATCTCAAGTCCAAAATAAATCCCCAATACATAGAAACATGGGGCATCCCCCGGTTCAATACATATCATAAATATAACTGGGACTCATGGGAACGGGGGTCGACCAGCCGTTACCACTGCTCTGTCCAGCCTGGCTACCTGAAGATCCTGCAAATGGGTGACACAGACCCAAGACACAAAAGCAGGAAAACAGAATACGAGGTCAAGCCTCAGTACGAAGAGCTATCAAAACAGCTAAACATGCAACATGCCATAAATCAATTCTATGAATGCATGAAGGCTATCAAAGAATCGGATAGCTAGACCAGTCTATCAACTGGCAAATCAAATCAAGCCTCTATACCACTCATAGCCAATCAGCCGGTGGAAATCATCGGTCCGTGATCATCGGGGCCCGTCAGCCCATCACAGCTCGGTGGTAGACACTCGAATCCGGTAGTCACCACTCCGATGATAGCGTTGGACTTTTCGGGCACGACTCAACGATCGGCCAGTCACAACGTGGCACCCAAATCAGGTCATCAAATCAATCTGTCAAGGCTCAATATGTATGCGTGTATGCCAATCAATATCAATGCATAATGCATACAAGGCATATTACATGAAAGCAATAAGCATAACTCAAGCAATTCAGAAACTGATTCACGTAAACACCTATCAACAATTCCACAGATTTCACAACACTGAAATATAGTCATGTTCATGCTCAAAGCTGCTAAGAGCTGCTCAATCGTACCTTCACAACTTCAATATACCTTAACCGGTTTCACGAACAACGGCCAGCAACTAAATCAAGTCTACGGCCCTTGAAACTTCACGGCAAAGCTCACCCAAAATCCTGGGAACTGAAATCTGTGCAAGGTAGCTAACATCTTAGCTAAAATCTAAACATACTCCCTCAAATACCTACGGCCAGAACTAATCTCAAGTTCTAAGCATCCACGCAGGTACCAACGACAAGAACAAAGCTCAAATCGACAAGAAAATCTCACCCACAAGCTCACGTTAGCAAGAGGAATGCACGGTGCAGCTTCCTCCAAAAGCTTCGAACGCTAGCAGCTCCAGGCTTCCAGGTCCAGCGTTAACTCAAGGTCTAAAATGGATAGCAATCGAAAGATCTAAGCTAGGGGAGTTCAGCGCCACCAAGACCACTCAATTCGTCGGCGGAAAACGGTGGGAATCTACGAAGAAATGTTCGGGTGAACAGTAACTCGACGAGGGTTTGAATACAAAGATAAGAAATATCAGGTTCTCAATAATTCTAAGTGTCGATCAACACTTCTATATATAACCCTCAAATCCAACAGCTGCTGTCCACGAAAATATTCAGTCGACGTGAACAGTAGATATCTTACAGCAGATACCATTTCTTCTTTCTTTCGATAGAACCAGCAGCAACCACCAGTCGATACACTCTCAAAGGAAAACATCAAAACGAAATCGTTCCAAATAACTCAAACTACGTCGCAGCACTTCACCAGCTGACAACAGATATCTCTTGCGAAGAGGCCAAAAGCTGGTAACAGACATCTCTCACAACCATCAGCGACTGATCTCGCGAAATTACTCAAAACGACGATGCATCAAATAATCCAAACGACGTCGTAATGGTTACGTAAGCATTGCTGCCAACAGCTGGTCACCCAGTCGCAACACTCAAAACGCAGCATTTCTACTTATCAAAACGACGTCGCACAGCATACGTCACCCTAGCTGTTGCCAGATATCTCGCGACTGGTTCTTCAAACCATCGAATGGTCGCTCCTTCTAACGCAACTGCTGAAATCAGTAGTCAACACTCAAAAATGTTGACCAACACGTGTCATTCCTTCGTTGATCCTTGCATTAGCGCTCCTGCTGCCAGCAGCAACCATTCTAAGTGCAACTACTGCCAACAGATAACAATGCGTCATGCCTACGTCATCTCTACCGATTCAAAATTCACCAGTCTTGAGCTACAGTAACGTTGACCCACGTTGACTTTGCTACAGTAGCTTGCTGTTGACAGATTTCACCCAAATTCGCTACGAATGATTCTAAACAATAGCGCAACGTCTGAAATACAATGGGGAATCAGATTTCACGCGTAAAACCTTCAAAATTCATGCAATAAATCCCAAATCAACTCGATTAATCGCAAACTAAATTCTGATTCCTCACATTCTCCCCACCTTAAGAGATTTCGTCCTCGAAATCAATGACAAACCAAGGCAGAAACAATCAAACATTCAAATCGACACAAACATCTACTCGAATTCGAAGCAAAACCAGAAATTTACCTGGAAATTCTGCACAATCAGTACTCAAACAGATGAGGCCAGTCTTGTCTCATCTTCTCCTCAACTTCCCAGGTAGCTTCTTCTCGGCCATGCTTGCTCCATTGGACCATCACCAACGGAATCATCTTGTTTCTCAACTGCTTCTCCTTCCTATCCAGAATCTGCACTGGATATTCAACATAACTCAAGGCAGAATCCAGCTCAACTTCGTCGGTTCTCAAAACATGGGAAGGATCTGGCTCATATTTTCTCAACATTGACACATGAAAGACATCATGTATCGCTGCTAACTCCTCGGGCAGCCTCAATCTATAAACCAACTGTCCAATCCGCTCAACAATTTCAAAAGGACCAACGAATCTGGGAGCCAATTTGCCCTTAAATCTGAATCGCATAACACTCTTGAAAGGAGAAATCTTGAGAAATACACGATCGCCTACCTCGAACTCTAACGGTCGACGTCTTATATTAGCATAGCTAGAGAAACGGTCTTGAGAAGCTTTCATTCTACTCCGAATCAAATCAATCTGATCCTTCATGTGCTGAACAAACTCCGGTGTAGAAAGCTGTCTCTCACCAACTTTTTCCCAACAAATCGGGGATCTGCACTTTCGACCATACAACGCCTCAAACGGAGCCATTCCGATAGTCACCTGGTAGCTGTTGTTATACGAAAACTCAACCAAGGATAGCGAATCCTGCCAGCCACCGCTGAAATCCATTACAATTGCACGCAGCATGTCCTCTAAAGTCTGGATAGTCCGCTCAGACTGTCCGTCTGTCTGTGGGTGATAGGCCGTACTCATAGCCAATCTCGAACCCATAGCTGCTTGCAAACTCTTCCAAAATCGAGAAGTGAACCTCGGATCTCTGTCGGACACTATCAAAACCGGAACTCCATGCAATCTAACCACATGGTCGATGTACAACTTCGCCATTTTCTTCATAGAGCACCTCACATCATAGGGAATGAAATGGACGGACTTCGAAAGTCTATCAATCACAACCCAAATAGCATCACATCCCCTGCTCAATCGAGGTAAGTGAGTTACAAAATCCATGGCGATGTGCTCCCAATTCCATTGGGGCACCTCCAAACTTTGTAGCAAACCACCAGGTCTCATTCTCTCAGCCTTGACCTGTTGGCAATTCAAACATCGAGCAACAAAACCAGAGATGTCGCTCTTCATACCTGCCCACCAATAGTGAGACTTCAAGGCATGATACATCTTCCTTTCGCCTGGATGAACACTGTACAGACTACAATGCGCTTCATTCATGATGGCCTCCTTCAAATCAATCAGGTTTGGGACCACTAATCTCCCTCGGAATCTCAAACAACAATCCGAAGAAACAGAGAAGTCATTAGACTGACCATTCTGGGCCTTAATCCTCAACTCATGGATATAGGGATCAGTCCTATGCGCCTCCCTGATTTCCTGCAAAAGCTGTGGCTCAACCTGCATCGTAGAAACCATGAAGTACTGATCGCTTGGCTGAAATCTCCAACCAGAAGTACTTAACTGCTCATAAACTCTCGAATCACTCAAAAACGAAAGCATCACCGGCTGGGTCTTCCTACTCAAATCATCTGCAACTGAGTTCATCCGCCCAGGCTGATACTGAATCTCACAGCTAAATTCCTTGAGAAATTCCATCCATCCTCGCTGCTTCATGTTCAAATCAGACTGCGGGAAGATATATTTCAGGCTCTTGTGGTCGGTGTACACCACAAATTCTTCACCATACAGATAATGTCGCCAAATCATCAAGGCAAACACTATCGCAGCTAACTCCAAATCGTGAACAGGGTACCTCGTCTCGTGAGGCTTCAAATGTCGAGACGCATAGGCAATCACGTACCCGTTCTGCATTAGCACACATTCTAAACCATTGAGAGAAGCATCGGAGCACACCACAAATCCTCCGGATCCAGACGGTAAAGCCAACACAGGGGCAGTAGTCAACTTCTCCTCCAACATCTGAAAACTGATCTCGCACTCATCAGTCCACTCAAATCTCTTATTCTTCTGAGTCAGAGGCTTAGATATCGAAGAGAACTTCTCGATAAAACGCCGGTAATAGCCAGCCAAACCCACGAAAATACGGATCTCAGAAACATTCCTAGGTCTCTCCCAGTTAAGAACTGCTTCGACCTTGCTAGGATCTACCGAAATTCCTTGTGCTTAAATCACATGACCCAAAAAGATAATTCTGTCCAGCCAAAATTCACACTTGCTGAACTTGGCATAGAGCTGCGAGTCTCTCAGTCTCTGCAACACCAGTATCAAATGCTCCTTATGCTCTCTCATGCTCCTCGAGTAAATCAGGATGTCATCAATGAAAACGATCACGAACCGATCAATATACTCACTGAAGACGCGATTCATCAAATCCATAAACACAGCTGGGGCATTTGTCAATCCAAACGGCATGACAAGAAACTCGTAGTGCCCTATCTAGTCCGGAAAGCTGTCTTCGCCACGTCAGCGTCTCTAATCCGCAACTGGTGGTAACCAGAGCGCAAATCAATCTTCGAGTACACGACCGATCCCTGCAACTAGTCGAACAAGTCATCAATCCTCGGCAACGGATACTTGTTCTTCACTGTTGCTTTATTCAACTGTCTGAAATCCACACACATCCTCATGGATCCATCCTTCTTTTTCA